>WOUI01000034.1:0-144089 GCA_012184565.1 Aspergillus floridensis
CCCCCCTTGGCCCCCCCCCGCCCCCCCTGATCGCCCTAACCCCAGCCCCCCCCGATCATTTTATCGGCACGGGCCCCCTCCCCCCCCCCCCCCCCAGCCTCCAACTTTTCCATGGAACTACTCACAAACTTATGTCATAGTCTGGCCAGATGCTTTGCAACTAAAGGGGTATACGGTTAATCCCATGTAGATCCTATTATTTATACGGCCAAGCACCTCTCAGTCATGTACGGTAATGTACTGTATGTCAAATCACCCACCCAATGCCATGATACACAAAACTAACAATACTCCCAAGAACTCCTATAAATGATAATGATAAGTCGATTGTCCCCCAAGCACTCCAAGAGTTTGTCTCAACCTACAAAGGAGAATCGCTTGAGGTCAATAGCGACTGGGGTCTGCAAGCCTCCAGTCGCATCACTGTTGGGTTCTTCCAAGTCATCTTCTTCATCGTCTTCACTATCCGGAATGATCATGTCCTCACTCCCATGACAGGTTGGCAGAACATTCTGGGTGCTACCTAAACTGCTGTTGTTGGGCCCAGATGGAGTAAGGGAGACTTTGGATGCCCGGAATGCGGCGAGAGAGGACGAAAGATGGTTAAGAGATTGAGATCTAGCCAGGGCACTTTGCCCCAGTCGTTGCAAGGGTGTTGTCCGTCCACGTCTAGGCGGCGTCCGTGGACTTCCGGTTCTCAGATCCATGGGCGATTTCGCGTTTGAGAAGGAGATAGTTGGCATGGGCCGTGCATTGAGTTCTGTCCGAGTGACAGTCTCCGAGCGAATGCTGCGATCTCTTCGCTGGAATGCAAACCTCGAAAGCAGCCCTGAGTTTTGCTTCTCGATGTGATAGTCGACAACCTTCTGAAACTCGGCCGGGTTAGACTCCAGACTGATAGCCTTGGAGTTGCCTTCGGAATCCGATGGCACTTCCTGCCTCTGCTCCAACCCCTGATCGAGGTGGTCCTTGGCATCAGCTTTCGTGGATTTCGGGGGCACATTTGATGCATCGAGGGGTTGACTTGGCCCAGCGTCTTGGTGCTCATCGCTCCTATCTTTCGCAGGTGTCTCGGCAGGATCCGGGATCTGAGACATCATATCCTCTACGGAATCATCCGAGAAGACGTCCAGAGAGTGTTTCCGAGCCTTCTTAGTTCGATCAATCTGAAGTCCGCTCGGGCTAGACTCATCAGTACTGTTTGTGAAGAATCGACTGCGACAAGTAGATGCGCTTGGCAACTGTCCCTCGTCTATATCTGAACAGAGGCGCTGTCGCTTAGACGGTTGCAGAGCAGACAGCCTCAAGGAGTGAGGATTAAAAGAGTCCCGCTCGACACTTCTCACCAAGGGACTGGAGAATCTGCTCGACAACGTAGCAGAGGAGGCCGACCTGATCAGAGTTGGCTGGTTGGGAATGGAACTAATCTCCCAGGAAGTATTAGCATGACGCTCGAGGAGCCGTTGCTGACTTGGGGACGGTGCGAGGCTATTCGGATCAAGTTCAGCTAACGGCGTACGTCTTGGAGTGAAGAAAGAATTGATAGGTTTGTTGGGCTTCAATTCGGCCGTTGATCCAAGTGTTTGTCGACGTTGCAAGGTGCTTGTGAGTCGTTTCTCGGTAGACTTCGCTGCAGTTGGCGGCTTCAGTACCAGAGGTTGCTTGGTCGCTGGATCCAGGTCCCCCCGAGCCACTCCCACCGCAACCTCAGGCTCCACATCACCGCCGATGAAGGTCAACTCTTCCAGATTGACATCACTTTCAGGTACTGTGAGCGTAACCAGCTTTTCGGCCTTGGGGCAATAGACTCGCTGATAGAGGAAAGTAAGCTCCGCTTCCTTGAAACTCTTCAAGTAATCCGCAGGAACGTGATACTGGCCGTCGAACTGGAGCATCCGCACGGCTTTCTCAACATTTTTGTACCTCCGTATGCTTTGATGAGCCGTCTTCAGACCCATCCGTGGAATATTGGCTAAGTAGTCGCAACCGGCGAGAATGCACATCTGTCGAAAGTCATCATCAGACCATCCTATCAGGCTGACGTCCCGACAAGCCCCGAAGTCCGCGCGATTGATCTCGATGCAGTCACCATGTTGATCAAGCTTGGACAGCAGGCGTTTGGCGCCAAACACAAGCAAGTCGGAGTCCTCTGAGATGATGCCATGAATGATACCCTGCTGCTCCAAGTATACCAACTGTGCATCGGCCTCGTATGGAGCCACCACATACTGCACATTCATTTGCTTCAGTTCTTCAATCAACTCACGCGCCATCAGAGGAGTCACGTCGACCGCCTTCTGTAGTTCCTGGTAGGCTTCCTTCGTGCGGCCCTTCCGGAGCAATTCCAGCCCAAGTGACTTGCCGTCATGTCGCCTTTTCTGGCGTCGATCTTCAGTGCCAGCTTTGCTAGGAAGATTATCACCGTCGAATACAAGGTATGGCGTTACTCCAAAGTGGATAAGCATGCGAACCCGATTAAGAACAAAGTCAATGTGTCTTTCATTTATATTAGCGGAAAGCAGTCAGATGGCAGGCCTACAGGTACATACTTTCTTGTGGGCTTGTCCAGGACCAAATCCACCGCACATGCGACCGTACCACGATGTAGCCATCCGTAGGCATCGACTCCCAAGGTCTGCCCACTATAACTTTTCAGGTGACATGGTTTCTGGATTGATTTGAGAAGAACATGGAGACCTAGAAAGAACACGAATAGTCAGAGACGACTCTCAAGCGCTTCGGAAAGTCCAGGGTTACCTTTAATTCCCATTGTCAGTACCCTATTGACGAGATGGCAGGCCGCGCTCTCTATACCGGCACCGCCAAGACAGGGATCTGCTCCGGCTGTAGGTGCTCAGGGGTCAAGCCAGATGATGAAAGCGAGGACCATAGGAAGGCTCCTAATCAAATGATGGAAGAAGACGTCCACCCCGTAAGCGACCAGCAAAAGACAATGACCTAGACAACGAGGTTGGAATGCTTGATCTTCATCCCCTCCGACGCGCCAGGAACGCGATGGGGCGAGGGAAGCCATCTCATATTCTGATTGGTTTCATGTGAGCGGCCTGACTACTCTTCCTCACCGCCATTGCATTCTGCCCGCCCAAAAAAAAAGAAATTCGCCGAGGCGAAAAAAATCGCTGATAAACTGGACGACATTGCAACAATTTAAAAGCAGACAGGAGAAACAAAACGTCACCATGCCGAAGACGCTACAGAAAGTTCACAAGCACATTGCGAAGAAGAGAGGAGCGGTTGAGGCTCTTCACGAGTTCAGCAGAGATGCCAGAAGATTACGCCGTGCCACCGCTAGAGATGACCGAGTCGCTCGAGTGTCTGCCAATATGTCGCGGGGCAGACAAACCTATGGTGAGGGCCTAGCACTGCGTCACTCTTGTCTCGCTCAAAGGTCTTCTCACTAATTGATCCCATGATATACAGTCGACCGCATTGCATACTTCTACGAGACCCTACCCGAGGATGCGACACCCATGTCGGAAGACGAGATTAAGGATATCGTGGTGAGGTATGTGCCGGCGGCGCAAGGCCCAATCATAGCTTCTTGCGCTTTGAACGCTCACGTATAGACCAGGTATATCAACCGTAGTGTGCCCGAGATCGAGCAGCTACAGAGCGAGAGACGGAAAGGCAGACCCCCAAGCAAGCGGGAAGAAGCGTTGCTGCAGCGAACCGATGTCGAGAACAAGGAGTTTAAGACGGGATTCTGGTTGCCTGACCTTAGTGAGCAGGGTGTGATCAACTCGCTTAGGGCTTGGAATGGCGATTGGTCTGGCTTGAGCACAATGAAGTTCATCCGGATCACTAAGGATGGAGGCAAGCAGCCTTCAGTATTTCCCCCCAAGGGAATGTCTTGAAAGACTTTCTCCGTCTTCTGTGTTCCGAGTTGCAAAAAGTTGGGTGCTTTGTCGCGGGAATCTCATGGGACTATGGCGTTATGATTGCATATAATTCAAATGTACACACATATCATATCATATGGTTTCTCTTGAATCACCAGTAAATGAAGTACGTACTATGCTGTACTTTCATGGATGGAGCTCCAGGTCTTGGCACGGGAAGAGCTTTGGAAAGTGGAGATCTGCCTGAGACTCCAGGCTCCTCTTGTTCACATCATCACTTTGCCTCTTCCGCATTCTTACCATCATCCCACCCCCATTCATTTTTCCCATTTGACTTTCAGCTTCAATCCATCTACCATCCATCCACTACCTTTCAAGATGATGTCTCTTCGCACTCTAACTCGCTCCGCCCCCCGCTCCATTGCGCGGTCTCTCGCTGTCTCCTCCCGCGCAACTGTCTCGAGACCTGTTGCCGCTGTTTCTCAGAATGCTTTCACCTTGAAGCAGATCACCAAGCCTGCCTATGCTGCCTTTTCGACCTCTCGGGCTTTCAAGCAGGCCCCCGGCGAGGGTAAGAGAACTCTCCCTGAAAGAATAATAGCGAATTTTGCAATCTCCAATTCAAGCGCATCGATTCATTTTTTCCCTCATTTTTTTCGAGCTTCTCCCTCATCACCTTGTATCCACATTCCTGTCCCGTTCAAGCATTGGAAGCTTCGGTCATGCACTGCAGATGACTTTTTATGGCGCACAATACTGATTACTTGTTGTACGAGCATAATAGGTGACGTCGAGCTTGTTGCCAAGCTTGAGGATGAGCTCAAGCACGAGAAGGCCTCCGGCCTTGAGGACCTGGATGGCTCCGTTCAGAACATCCAGTATGTTCTGCAAAACAACTCTTGGGAGGTACGTTCCGTCGGACAATCGTTGTTTTGACTGTATTAGCTCACACATATGGTTTTTACTAGGTCAAGGATATCCCCGGCGAGCAGGAAGTCACCTTGACCAAGAAGTTCGGCAAGGAAGAGTAAGGAACCTTGTGCCCGCGTTGTCCTCCTTGTTTATCATTCTGATCGTGTGTACTTTTCTATAGGATCCGCCTTACTTTCACCGTTGCAGACCTCCAAAACCTGAGCGAGCAGGAGGATTTCTCCGCTGATGGTCTGATGGACGCCAACGACTTCGGAAGCCACCAGCCTGCTAACCAAGGTCGCGCAGGCATCTCCCAGCTTCCCGAGGACCGTATCGCTCCCTCCGACCGCGACGAGGTCGACATCGACGACCTTGAGCCCGGCTTCCCCGCTCGTGTCAATATCACCATTGAGAAGCCCGGCAGTGGCGCTCTTCTGATCCAGACCATGTGCACCGATGGTGTGTTCCAGGTTGAGGAGGTTTCTTACTTCAACAAGCCCGATCTGGCTCTTGCCCAGACCGCCGAGAAGGACTGGGCCAGACAGAGCCTGTACGCTGGTCCTCCTTTCGAGAACCTCGACGAGGAGCTCCAGAACTTCATTGACCGCTACCTTGACGTGAGAGGCATCAACGCCGAGCTTGCCACCATGATCCCCGACTACATCCAGGTCAAGGAGCAGAAGGAGTACGTCCGCTGGCTCGAGAGTACGTGACCCACCAATACCCCTACCCTGTAAGCATTTGCTAAACCTCTGTCCAGATGTCAAGAACTTCGTTTCTGCTTAAATCAGGCGGACGCGGACGTTCTTCTTCCCGATCCCTACATAGCATGCTATTGAACGATGCGTTTTGAGTTTCACAACTATATCATCTGTCACTCCTGTCTTCTCCAAAGCAGGCTTTATGGTCAATAATGAGGTAGGCTGTTCGTCTGACAGTCCTACAATGTAACAACATAGAATCGAATTTCACAAAAAAAATGTAATTTTGACTGGAAACATGGCTCATGTTGATTCGTAGTAATTCCCATAACCGCTTATTGAGCTCAGTCTGCAGTCAGAAATGAACAGAAAAGTAAGAACCCTCACAATATTTACACAGAACACAGGGGAAAGGCCCCGTGACCCTTCTTCGAACGCCTGAAATATTCACTTTCGAAGGACATGCACCCAAATCGCTCCAAGATCATACCCAAAAATAATGCTACCCAGGCTAGGGCTTGAGAGAATTAAAACCATAAAGACCGCCATTCACCTAGGAGGCGAAGCTCAGAAGCCTAGAACTCCATACTCTCAGGCTTTGTCTCCTCAACGTCCTCATTCCGCTCCCGTTTGCCACCACGCTCTTCCTTGAGAAGACCGGCGATGAAGGAGCGGAAGTAGTCGATGTATGGTTTCAGGCTCGTCTTCTCATAGTCCTGTACCCTACGGCTTCCCCTCGCGTCCGAGTCCGCGACACTACCCTCGCCCTCGGCCGCCTCCGGTCCGGCATTGGTGCTCGGATGCTCCGCATCCCACGCATCGATCTCGGCGAGCAGCTGCGTCACCGTCGGCACCGAGAGGGGGTCGAACTGCTCTGCCTTGCGGGCGTCGATGGGGACACACACGCGGCCGGTGCCCGGGTGGATGACGAACGGGCTCTTGAGCAAGTGGATCATCTTCTTGCTGACCTCGGAATCCAGCCGGGGGTAGGTGTACTCCAGCACGATGTCCTGCTTGGCGTCACGGAGCGTGGTCGGGTTCAGGGTGCTGCTCTTGCCCGTCTTGGCGATGGCGTCGATATCGGCCCACTTCTTGGCGCTGGTGCGGTCGGGCGAGGACTCCCACTTCTTGCGCAGCGACTCATTGAGCCCTTTGTCCGGCAGGAGGGCCAGCAGGCGCTGCGCCTGCTCGGGGCCGAGGAAGGTGTCCTGGTCGACCAGCGTCGTCTGCGCGAAGTGGGATTTCAGGATGTCGAGGCTGCGCGCCATGTGCGGGTGCAGCGGTCGCTTCAGGTTCACCCGCTTGCCGCTGCTGTTGCCGCCCCGCACCACGTCCAGGTACCCGGCGATGGCCCGGCGTCGGTCGTCCGGAAGGCTGCGCGCGCGGGGATCGCACACCCAGGCGTGCGCACCACGGCGGCCGGAATATACCCAGAGGATGTATTCGAAGCCGAAGTCGTCGCGGAGGGCCGTGTCGACGACCTTGATGGCCATGGTCACAAATGCCCAGCATTTGCCGCAGATGTTGGCCTTCGTACAGCAGGAGCGGATGTCATCGTAATCCGTCAAATCGATATCGAAGACGAGTTCCTTGGAGATGGGCTTCAACTGGCCGCCGCGGAGCGTCTTGCGATCTCGTGGGTTGGTGTTGTAGACAGGTCCGATTTCGAATCGAGACGGGTTCATCCGAATGATATCTTTGCGGAAGCTGTCTACCCGTTAGAACAGAGTTCTGATAACGCACTTGTGCATCAATCCCGCAGCACTCACAGATCTGCCGTTGCATATGATTGATATCGGAGGTAAGCATCGTTCTGGAGTGTGAGGGCGAATTCGCGATTGCCGAAATCGGGCGAAGGAACAATTCCGTGATTCAGCCATTGGAATAGGTAGCGGAACGGGAAGAGGCGTTGGTAGAATGCGAGCATGGTGTCTGTGTCTACCTCTGGACCTGGAGCAGGGACGGCGCTGAACGAGTAACCTCTATCAGTACCGGTATGCCTTGGTAGTCTGTGCGAAACCTACTCTGTCTGCATTGTGTCCTGATTCTGAGTAGCTGGCGCGCTAGAAGCTGGGTATTCTTCATCGTCATCATCGTCGTTGAACAGGTCTTCCAATTTTACGCCTGCTGCTGCATTGTCGGGTGTATCGGTCTTGTCTTCGGAGGTGATCTCCGCTGGCGGAGCGTCTGGTAGAACCTCTTCATCTTTGCGATCGGCTGACGAGTCTTGCAAGGACACTGAGTGAGGCATCATAGGGGTGATATTGTGGATCGTCTTGTTGTTGGACAGGACAACAATCGGAGATCACTGCATCTATCTCTCAGCTACCGCAGCACAGCAAAACCATTAACGCGCTCCAAGACGCGTTCCCACGCGCCGCTTGCCCTAAGCCCTGATACGATCGCTGAGTTGAGCGGCGCTTATCTCCACGTGATGAATTGCTGCAAGCGGCGATGAGTCAGCAAGGTACCGCCGACCCACCGAGCAAGCGACCAAGTAACTACGAAATACGAAGTATACTAAGGTTCACAATCACGTTTGCCAAGTTCTGTCTGGTACCACCCCTGCAGGAACACTTGCCATCTGCTATCGCCGCTTGCGGCCATGGCTCCTGTCAGGAGGCTCAACAAGCTTTGCTTGAATGACGTCTTACATTGCTCTCATAGCGACTACCTAGGTAGCCACGTTATCCACTCACTCCAATGAAACATTACCGGCTCCTCATCTCAACGACTCTCTCACCAGCTTCGAAAACGGCCACTCCACAGTACGGCGCCAGATCCTTCGAAGCTCAATGGGCCTTGAAGTTTTCCTAGATAGCCTATTCAACTGTGTGACAGCGACCTATCTCGGTTTCGATTGACATTCCTTAATGATGCCATGACCTGGATCTCGTCATAAGGCCATATGGACTACATTGTCCAGATAGGATGTTCAAATCAGCTACCTAATGTGCTTCGTGAGCATATGCTTGTACTGCCCGTGCTATATTCCCTTTCATGCTTTTTGTCCCTGCCCTGATCCTTGACCCGACAAACTTACCTGCAACGTTACAGGCAGGCGGACCTCGAGCGACTCCACATTCCTGCAAAGCTTTTTCGAATGTGTCAGCTACAGAGCCTTGCGAGCCAATCCATGCATTTCTACAAGCTTAACTCAGCTTTTCAGGGCCCAATACTCCGTAATGGAACGCAAATTCCGGTAGCACTTCCCTTCTCAGCAGGCTTGTCTCCGCTTTGCTTGATTAGTTTGGCTTGCACTAGCATAGATCACGGCGCTAGCCGGGGGGTCTCCAGCTTTCCAATTTGAGAACCGGAGTACTCGCGCAAAGTCATGACGACAATACTGCTCTTGCCTTCCTATCTAAGTACAGCCATCTAGCATCGTGTCCGAGGATCGTGGCTCATTGACGTGGGTACTGTGGGCCTCTGTCCAAGAAGATGTCGCAAGACGTTACATTCGTGCAACAGCTCGCCACATGAGAGACCCTTTGGCTTGACTCACAGCATCACATCGGTGGTCCCTTTCGCATCCATGGCTTGTTTAGCCTCAATCTGCGTCTCATAGCCTACCAGATCTAGCATCGATGAGCTTTACTTCTGCTCCTGAACCATACAACACTTGCCCCGTACTTCGCTAACCAAAGGATACTACTGTGGCATTATCCTCGTCAGTGACGACTATCGTGTACATAGTCATCAGGCTCTTCATCGAGAAGATTTAAAGGTCGAGATATTCTGCTTCATCAGATCGTTTCTTCCTTCTCCATTCCACCTCGTGCCGTACGGAAGCCACTCGCTGTTCCTTCTTCATCTCTCGTTTATATTAAAAGCTGTGTTGTTTGAGCCTTTTGCATCAAAAAAAAAACTCCAACCTTCGAAATGGTCAAGGGAACTATTGCGCTCCTGGCTTTGGCTGCCCCAGCCCTTGCGGGTGTCATCCAAGGGCGTGGCGGAGAGGTAAGCTTGATGCAAACGCGTACCCATTCAGGTTGATATGCTAAGAAGCCTCCAGCCCGACGAGAAAAAGCCAGCCACTACCAAGAAGCTTGTTCTCACCACCGACCCTCCCCGTACCATCACCAAGACTACTACCTATGTGACCACTGAGACCCCAGGTTCGTTCTGCTCTCGTGTATTTTCTCAAGCAGGCCGTGTCTAATATAGCTTTTAGAAACCACCACTGTCGTTGTCTCGGGCAACAAGACTCTTACGGTGCCCATCACTCTCACCAACACCGTTACTGTGACCACCACATGGTGCGAGGAGGAGGGCAAGACTATTGTTCCAACCGGCAAGGAGCCAGTGCCCACTGGCGTGAAGCCCCAGCCTAAGCCCAACCCTACTGGTACTGTCTTTCCTGTCAAGCCAACCACCAGCCACGGCACTGCTCCCATCAAGCCGACTACCAGCCACGGCACTGCTCCCATCAAGCCGACTACCAGCCACGGCACTGCTCCCATCAAGCCGACTACTAGCCACGGCACTGCTCCCATCAAGCCGACTACCAGCCACGGCACTGCTCCTATCAACCCGACTACCAGCCACGGCACTGCCCCTATCATCGGCACTGGACTTCCCCCAGCTCCTTTCCCCAGTCACACCATCCCCGCCAACGGCACTGTTCCTACGACCAAGCCCGGACCTTTCCTGAACACCACCAGCATCCCCAGCGGAACCCAGCCGGTGCCTGTTGCTCCTGGTACTACTGTGCCTTCCGTCCCTGGATCTCCCACTGGCGTTGTGCCCGTTGTTCCTGTTGTGCCCGTCGTTCCTGTTGTGCCCGGCGGACCTACTCCGTCTACTCCTGGCTCCTCCGCCCCTGGCGCTCCTGGTGCTGCTGGCTCTTCCGTCCCTGGTGCTCCTGGTGCTGCTGGCGCTCCTGGTGCTGCTGGTTCCTCTGCCCCTGGCGCTCCTGGTGCTGCTGGCGCTCCTGGTGCTGCTGGTTCCTCTGCCCCTGGCGCTCCTGGTGCTGCTGGCTCTTCCGCCCCTGGTGCTCCTGGTGCTGCTGGCTCCTCCGCCCCTGGTGCTCCTGGTGCTGCTGGCTCCTCCGCTCCTGGCGCTCCTGGTGCTGCTGGCTCTTCCGCCCCTGGTGCTCCTGGTGCTGCTGGCTCCTCTGCTCCTGGCGCTCCTGGTGCCGCTGGCCCCTCTGCTGCTGGCGCTCCTGGTTCCGCTGGCTCCTCCGCTGCTGGCGCTCCAGGTGCTGCTGGCTCTTCCGCTCCTGGCGCTCCTGGTGCCGCTGGCCCCTCTGCTGCTGGCGCTCCTGGTGCCGCTGGCTCCTCCGCTCCTGGCGCTCCTGGTGCTGCTGGCTCTTCCGTCCCTGGTGCTCCTGGTGCTGCTGGCACCTCCGCTCCTGGTGCTCCTGGTGCTCCTGGCGCTCCTGGCTCTTCCAGCCCTGCTAGCCCTGCCGCTCCTGAAGGTTCTAGCCCTGTTGCTCCTGCTGGCACCTCGACCCCCGCGCAGCCCACCGGCGTCTCCCCAGCGGAGCCTTCGGCCTCGAGCCTTACCGGCGCTGCTTCCAAGATGCAGCCCGTGGCCGGTCTTCTCGCCGCTGTCATGGGTCTGATGGCCCTCCTGTAGATGACTCCTCCATCTTCAGCAATGAATTGATAGAGCCATTCGTCTTTCCCTCTGACCAAAGAAGAAGAAACTATCACATTAAAACAAATGGTGCTTGGAGTTCGGTTTTGGAATGTTTTGCTACATCGTTGGTTTTCTTTTTTCCTATGTCATGAAAGAAGGACTGTTCTTTGATTATCATTCAGCACTATGAATCAAGGCACACTGGGGTGAGCGACAAGAAACACTGTGCTCGGCGCCTGATCGATTTTCATTGGCAGTTCTTTTTACCTACTGGTTTACTAATATATAATGAGTACGGTACGTGGAATAAAAATGGCATTTCTCTTTTTTTCATTGGAATCACATTTCAAGCCTGCACTTTCTCTTTCACGTAGCTTTGTTGCATCTCTTAGTTGCTCAATTTTTTTTCTTGTTTTCCTACTGTCATAATAAAAACCTGTCGCATCGCCAATGCCGCGAGTGCGTAATCATATCCCCCGGAAACGGAAGGGGTTGCATCTTACGTAGTCTTTTGCCCAACTCAGTACAAGCACCTAGGGGATGTGTGGGTATCACTAGTAGATATGAGTAGTTGAAGAATCAGATGCCACCCAATGAAGTATCGGGTCGACAAAATAAAAACTCTACGATAGGGAACGATCAGCATAGTCAAGCAGCGTGCGTGAGTCCCATAGATCCCATGACAGTCTCTGACGCGGCGATGCCGTTACTATCCCTCATCCCGTAGTACGACTCGTGGGTATCTGGCGCTCAAACTGTGCCCACCTCTCTGCATCTCCACATATATTCTCCGGATGTTAGAGTTCGAGAGACCATATAGTTCGGAGAAAGGGGAAACGGCCCAGGCTGGTCGCACGCAAATGCGTTCCACCACCATTGTTAAAACAAAGTGATAGATAGATAGGTCGTAAATACTGGAACTAGTTTTCAACTAGCAGGAGATTAGGTTAGGGCTGATGGGAAAACCACCTACCTACCTACCTAAATACCACCACTCGCCACAACTTGTAAGTTTACCTGACATGGGGTGTTTTCCAGTACCTTCTTCTAACTGGTGACAATCGACTTGGAACAATCAGGCACAAACTGGTCTTTTGCGGGGGGGGATAGTTGCTACTATTCGCGACTAGTATTGTATTTTAACACAGGCTCGGCCTTGTTCTACTGTGTATGATTGAGAATCAAGCGGTTGAGTACTAGTCAACATCACAAAAAGGCTTAGCAAAGAGGTTAGGGCAGAATTGGCCACGAGCGATACAGATGTATAGAGATGTATAGAAGGGGTGATACTTACCTTAGCAGGAGACTATTACGCATCATGCAGTGGACCGACTGGAAAGCTGGGTAATCCGGCTCTCTACTTTTAGTTGTAAGGGTGGAAGGTGATATTAGTATTAATCTGGCGGAAGGAAAGGTAGAATGGTGGTGGAGAATGAGAAAAGGAAGAAGAGAAGAAGTTAGAGAAATGGCAGTAGGAGTATAATGATGAGAAGATTGGAAGAGGAAGGAGAAAGAAGAAGAGGAAGAGAACTGGGAAGACAAAAATCTCGAATAATACAGCGGAGGAAGCCAGTATAGTGCTAACAGGAGAAAGAAACAGATATTAGTACTAGAATATTCTTGTTGGGTAAACAGGTGCCTTTATTACTCTTAGCAGCGGTTTGAAACTTATGTACGGATATAAGGAGTAGTAGAACTAAAGTTATTGAGGTGTTAAGGCGGTGTATGGCACAGGGCTGATTAGGGTAGAAGAATAAGCCATTCTTGTTTGTGTATTGTTTGAAGGCTGATGTATGAATAGTCTCCTATCCACCCGCCCTTATACAATGTGAATGGCACCCAAGGGAATGAACAGTCGAAAGTTAGGAGGCCCAAAACTGAGGCAGAATTCTTGTCATATCTTTTGATGTAGCTTTTATGATATCACAGTAGAGGCAAGAAAAAGCCTACTTGAGAACAGGAATCGTCATGAATATATATAGGATCGATGATGCGGAAGGGGGAAATATGATACTGGGAGTAAATGGTCTTAGGATGCAAACACAGAATTCTTTCTTTTTGGCTGTCTTTGACAGAGAAGCAAGCAACATCTACCGCTTACCCTCCAGCTCCTGCTCAACCTCGGCCTTGACGATCTCGCGGACCTGCTCCCATCCGGCCCCGGGGCCGACGGGGGTGACGCGGCTCTCGCGCTGCTCCAGGCCGATGAACTCCTGGGGCAGGACCTCGGTGAAGTCGTAGCCGTCCTCGGCGCGCAGGGCGAGGTCGACAGCGCTGGCGAACTTGGCCGGGTGGGCGGTGGAGAGGGAGACGTGGACGGCGCCGGGGTTGCGCTGGATGGAGCGGCGGGCGGCGGCGACGCCGATGGCGGAGTGGGGGTCGAGGATGTAGCCGCCGGTCTTGGAGCTCTTGGCGCTGCCGGGGCCCAGGTTGGCCGGGAAGGAGGTGCGGTAGGTGTCGCGGATCTGGGCGATGGTCTCATCGTTGCTGACGCGCTCGGACTCGAACTCGGCCTGGGCGCCCGCGAAGACGGCGGGCGAGACCTGGAAGCCGCCCTCGGTCTTGAGCTGCTGGAGCCAGCCGCTGACGCTGTCGCAAGCCTGCTTGCGGCGGGCGTCGGCCGAGGCGGCGTCGCTGCTCTGGTAGGCGAGGAACCAGAGGAGGCGCTCGAAGTTGCTGCTGACCAGGATGTCCATGGCCGGGCTGTGGGTCTCCTTGACGCCGGTGCCGTTGGCGTCGTTCTTGGTGTAGGCACCGCTGCTACGGAAGAAGCGGTCCAGGATGTCGTTCTCGTTGGTTGCGATGACCAGGCGCTCCGCGGGGAGACCCATGCGCTTGGCGAACCAGCCGGCGAGGATGTCGCCGAAGTTGCCGGAGGGGACCACGAAGCGCAGCTTGGAGTCCTTGCTGAAGGAGGGGGACTTGGTGAGGGACAGGTAGGAGTAGAAGTAGTAGGAGATCTGGGCGAGGATGCGGGCGAAGTTGATGGAGTTCACGGCCGCGAGGTTGTGGGTGGAGTTGAGCTCGGGGTCGGCGAAGAGGGCCTTGACGAAGTCCTGGCAGTCGTCGAAGGAGCCCTCGACAGTGAGGTTGTGCACGTTGGCATCCAGCACGGTGGTCATCTGGGCCTGCTGGATCGGGGAGACCTTGCCCTTGGGGAACATGATGAAGATGGAGACGTCCTTCTTGCCGCGCAGACCGTAGATGGCGGCGGAGCCGGTGTCACCGCTGGTGGCTCCCACGACAGTCAGGTGGTGACGGTCCTTGCCCTCCTTGCCCTGGTTCTTGCGCACGAGGAAGTACTCGAACAGGTTACCGAGGAACTGAAGCGCGACATCCTTGAAAGCGAAGGTGGGACCGTGGAAGAGCTCGAGCAGGTGGAGGTTCTGCTTGCCGTCGAGTTCGATGGTCGGAGTGCGTTCGGGGTGACGGAAGGTGGCGTAGGAGCGGCGGATGATGTCTTCGAGGTCGCTACGGGGGATTTCGGACTCTGAGATGTAGAGAGACATGATACGGAGGGCGATCTCCTCGAAGCTCAGATTGCGCCATTCGGACTCCCAGTTAGCGGGGAGAGAGGGGATCTCCTCGGGGATGAAAAGACCGCCATCAGAGGCCAGACCCTTCAGGACGACCTCCTCGAAGGAGAGCTAAACACAAGGTCAGGACAGGTTAGCCATTGAATCAAAAATTGCTGTTTGTAGGGATTTGTTGCCATACTCCGTAGGAGGCACCCCGCGTGCTCAAATATTTTTGCGACAGAGTATGCGACATGATGATTGGAGATATGATAGGGGGAAAAAAAAGGAGATAAGACAAAGAAGACACTCAATTGCGAGCCAGAGACTCTTCTGACAAGAATCGCAGCGACAAAACAGAGGAATATGAAGAGAGCGAGAGTGAGGGAGAGTGAGGGGGGCGAAGACAAGAGGCGATGATTCACTCGCCCAAAGAAGAAATTCGGAGGGGTTGCCTGCTGCTTTGGGATTAGTGGCTCCGATGGCGGAGACGATCACGTGGCGTGCCTACTGGAGTATGTAAATTGTAAGCCTGCCGCAGCCAAGACCGGGCTATTACGAGTGCGTATTAGACTGAATCTCAATCAAACCTGCAGGTTCATCTATGAGTAACTATCTCACTAGTAGTAATACATTATACAGTCTATACATTCGTCATAACTCATCACCAAAGCCCGGTCCGTCTAGTGCTCCTCATTGACCAACACGTAGCGGTACCTGGCCTTACCAGCATGCATGTTGACAATGGCCTCATTGGCATTTTTCATGGGGACCTCCTCGATCCAAGGCTTGACACCCTTGTTCAGAACCAGCTGGAACATCTCGCGGATCTCATCAGGGCTACCGACCAACGAGCTAGTCACCTTCAGCCGACGGATGAGAGGCTTAACGGGCGCCACCAGGGTGCCATCCTCCGGCAAACCGACCTGGCACAGGGTACCATTGACCGCCAGCAGACCGACGTACTGTTCCATGGGCATCTGTACACGACGAGCATTAGTAGGTTACCCTTGTCCCACACACATCCAACCCCGGTAGGGAATAAAGATCTGGCAAAATACCTTCGTGGATGAAACAGTGGAGATGATCAAATCCAACGACTTAGCGTACTTGGTCGCCCAATCGGGCTCATCATCCGTAGCGATGTACAGGTCCGCGCCCATCTTCAAGGCATCCGCCGCCTTGCCCGCCTTGCGCGAGATAGCGACGACCTTGTCGGCGCCCATCGCCTTCGCGAACATGACACCGAAGTGGCCCAGGCCACCGACACCGATGATCCCGACGCGTTTACCGGGGCCACAGCCGTTGTGCTTCAGCGGGCTGTAGAGGGTGACACCGCCGCACAGCATGGGGGCGGCCTCGGCGGAGGGGATGCCGTCGGGGATCTTGATGGCGAATCGGGCGGGGACGCGGTTGTACAGCGCATAGCCGCCGTAGGACTTGCCGCCGTTGAGGTGGACGCTGTTGTAGGTGCCTACCCACTTGTGGGGGCAGTACTGCTCCCAGCCCATGGCGCACTCGGCGCAGTCGCCGAGACGGCCCTGGCAGGAATCGCTCTGCGCGCCGACACCGACGCGGTCCCCGAGCTTGATGTCGCTGACCTGGGAGCCGACGCGGACGACGACACCGACGATCTCATGGCCGACACAGCAGGGGTAGAGGGTTGGCTTCTGTTGTTTGGCGCATCAGTATATATGGGACATGGTAGCTAAACAGTCACAATTGACGCAGAAGAAGAAAGAGAACAACGATAGAAAGACCAGGGAAAGGACTTACCCATCCACTGTGCAGAGTGTGAAGATCGGAACCACAGATACCGCAATGAGAGACCTTGATGTCGACATCGGTCTCTTCCCACGGCTTGGGCTCAAACTCCTGCCAGACCATCTTGCCGTCGACCGAGTCCTTGTCGAGGCCCATCCATCCTTCGAACTTGTAATCAGTCATGATGAAAGTCTGGTGTCAATTCAAAGAACCGGTTTCTTAATGGCTGTGTACAAAGGCGTCGAGGGGAGACCGAGAGGATATCTCCTCCAACTTATATGCTTCATCGCCCAACAACAAAGCCATCGCGGGTCCCGTTTCTCTTGATCGATCCACTTTTCGACACAAATTTCCGAGTTGGGGGAAGTTTTCCTGCGAAGTCAACTCAAACCCTGATAAGATCCACCGGGACGGAAAAGCCAAGAAGGAGGCCGAAGGAAAGAAGCATGGAGACTGACAGAGAGCCAAATCCATGGGCTTTGCAAGGGCGATGGGGCAACAAGAAGCTACTCATCTCAATGACTGGCTCCAGCGGAGTCTTTGCCCTATGGGTCGCTCGCCAAATGATTAGAAATCTGCAGAAATAGTACCTGATACGGGTGAAAACGCGTTTTAAAATCTGGGATGCTGCTTCGGATAAAAATCCGATAGAAGATTCTCGGGATCGGAAGAAGATTTTCATTGAGGTTTCATGGCACACTTTCGTGGTCTGGTTGGTGTTTGAATCACAATTGAGATACTCGTAGTATCGCCTGATGCTTTGATTCCGTATTCATCGCGGGATTCGACACGGCCTCTGACGCAAGGAGATCAGTCAATGGCGTTCGAGGACTCCAACTGCTTTGTCTCCAAATTTGATTGATGCTTGCTCCATCGTTATTAGTCAAGGATAACCACTGGCTCCACTGCGGCAGCCCGAGAAGACGAGGGAAAGTAGAAATCAAAATGGACGGAGCGGAAAAAGCAGATCGCTCTCTTATCGCCCGCCAACTGGTCTACCAACCACCAACCACATACAGACATCCAGCACATCCAGTACGACAATGGAGAGATCAGACACAACCAGAAAAACAATGAGAAGTGATAGTAACTTGCTCTTGGAAGCTAGATTTGATGTGATTCAACTTTTGGATATTCTAGATATCAGCTCCATCAATTATTTCCCCCATACTGAGGCAGTTCATCCATGACCGTCTGCACATCCTTATCACCGCGACCACTCAAGCAGAGCACGATATCCTTCCCAGGTCCCAGCTCGCGAGCCACCTGCATCACTCCCCAGACAGCATGCGAGGACTCCAGCGCCGGGATGATGCCCTCGAGTTGACTGAGCAGCTGGAATCCCTCGAGCGCCTGCGCATCCGTGGCCGCAATGAAGGTTGCACGATTGCTATCCTTCCACGACGCCAGCTCCGGTCCGACGCCCGGGTAGTCGAGGCCAGCGGAGACGGAATGCGTGTCCGTGATCTGCCCATGGCGGTCCTGGAGGACATATGTGCGCACGCCATGCAGGACCCCGACGCTGCCGCCGCCGAGAGTCGCCGAGTGCTTCGCCTGACCATCGCCGCCGGCCTCCACGCCCACCAGCTGCACCGAACCATCCTCGACGAACGGGTAGAACATGCCCACGGCATTTGATCCGCCGCCGACACAGGCCACCACCGCGTCCGGCAATTTCCCAATCTCCTGCTGCAGCTGCGCCTTGGTCTCGGTCCCGATCACAGATTGAAAGGTCCGCACGATTGTAGGGAACGGATGCGGCCCGATGGCGGACCCGATGATATAATGCGTCGTGTCCAGCCGCGTGATCCAGGCCCGGAACGCCTCGTTGACGGCGTCCCGGAGGGTGCGCGAGCCTGCCTCGACCGGCACCACGGTGGCGCCCAGAAGGCGCATACGGAAGACATTCAACGCTTGCCGACGGACATCCTCCGCGCCCATGTAGACGGTGCATTTCATGCCGAACTTCGCGCAGACCGTCGCCGTGGCTACGCCGTGTTGGCCCGCTCCGGTCTCGGCGATGATCTCGGTCTTGCCCAGTCGCCGCGCGATCAGGATCTGGCCCAGGGCGTTGTTGATCTTGTGAGAACCTGTGTGGTTCAGATCCTCGCGCTTGAGCCAGATATTCGCGCCGCCCGCGGACTCGGTCAGTCGCGTCGCGCGGTGCAGCATCGATGGCCGGCCCATGTAAGGGTAATAAGAGCGATACTCTTCCCAGAAGGCCGGATCGTCCAGGGCAGCCTGAAAGCCGGCCTCCAGTTCATTGAGACACGTCGTCAGCGCCTCCGGGACGTATTGTCCACCAAACTTGCCGAAACGGCCACGTTCGGACGCCGGACCAACTCCATCTGCGGCTGGTGACTGTGTAGGCTCCTTCGCCTTCGAAGCAGAAACGGCGGCTGTGGATGAGGTAGATGATGGCTCATCTGCTGCTGTGCGAGGGACTCGTCGCCCCGTGATCTGTGCGCAATACTCCTCAATCGTGCGAGCTCCCTCTCCAGCAGGGGCCTTGGCCAGCTGGTTGATGATCTCACTACCAATCACGGCGCCATCGGCGACGGAGGTCACACCCAGAAAATGCTCACGGGTGCTGATGCCAAAGCCGACGGCCACCGGGACGCCACCAGAGAGATCCTTGACCCGCTTCATCAAGTCGGGAAGCTGGTTATTTAGAGTACCAGTGGCTCCAGTGACGCCCATGCGGGATACCAGATAGATCCATGTGTCGGCAATCCCGCAAAGCGTCTTCATACGGTCTTCAGTCGTGGACGGAGCGATCAAGGGAACATATGAGAGGCTATAAGATGACCCCGACAGGCGTTAGCGGTAATGAACCCCATTGTCTAGCGACCGGAATGGTAGTAGGCAGCTTACCCGGCATCCCGACATTGGTCGCGGAATCGAACAGCTTCCTCCGGCGGTAGATCTACAATAATGAAACCATTCACGCCGGCTTCTCTGCATTCTGCAAGCAGGGCGGTTTCGCCAAAGCGCAGGACCGGGTTATAGTACCCCATGAAGAGGACTGGGATGCGCAGGCCCTGCTGGCGTGCATCTTTCACCATTTGCAACATGGAAGTAATTGTCACTCCATTTTCAAGAGCTTTCAAATTTGATTTTTGGATGGTAGGTCCATCGGCAATGGGGTCTGTGAATGGAAGGCCGAGTTCAATGACATCTTGGGGAAAAAAGGAAAAAGATTAATACTCCGTCGCATCAATTGCTATGCGTACTGATAGCGACTCACCTGCGCCTCCAGCTTGCATGGCCAGCATGATATCTGGAGTTTCCGCGGCTGTCGGAAAGCCGGCAGTGACATAGGTCACCAGGGCCGGGCGGCCCTCTTTCTGGCATTGAGCAAAGGTTCTTTTGAGATGCTCCATCTTGCTATGCCTGGAATGTTTGCAGAATATCAAAAAGTGTAACAAAGCCGGAAGGAATGAGGGGAGAAGTAGCGTAGACTGGGGGACTTTATGGATCCTTCGCTGTGACTCATGCCCTCAGTAAGATGGCTGCACTAGTGGCATGTCTGGCGGATTAGTCCAATTTCCATCATCTGTGCATTCCAGATTAAGAATTTATCCGGTTCTTCAGTCAGAAATAAACATAGTCGCAGTGTGAGTCTTTTCTTCTTGGGAACTGAAGTATAATAATAAGGCTGGCTCTCAAATGATTGACAAGCCCACGGCTCGTTCGCCCTAGTGGACATCCCGAGATCGCCACCTCTCTTTACAAACTGACATAGGCTAACACCCGGTTGGAAGAGTTATAAAATCTCAGAGAAGGAAACCACTAGAGCGATTGTGCTCAGAGCTTCGGGCGAACGGGATATACAGATAAGCTGGGACATTAAGTCACAGACGAAACGAAGCAGGGGAATAGAAGTACAAATGTAAAGAATAAGAATTTGGATCATTCAGCTTGGTCACGCCAATATAGAAAGACGAGAGAATCTATGCGAAAATGCATGGATTGCGAATTATGTGTGCTTTTGTCAAGCGCCTGTCTCCTTGATCTCCTTCCCTCCCAGCCTCGAGGCGATGTTCACCATCAAACAGCTATAGCCCTGCTTTCTTAGAATAACGACATGATATCTTCGTTGGTTTTCTTTGGTTGACTGCCTCCAGGAGGCGGCGATGTCGTGCCATTGCCTGACAGATCCAGGCCGGCAAAACCGTTCATCAAATCCGCTCCAGCCCCCGCGCTGCTGCTGCTGGCCGGGGCCGGGGCACCTCCACCATCGCCGAAGACCCCCAGGAGATCGTCCAAATTGTTGCTTCCAGCAGGGGCACCTGCGGCAGGCGATTCCACTCGCACTGGCGTTCCAGCAAGACCTTCGAGACCAGACATTCCACCACTGGGCTCCTTTTGAGCCGAAGCCGGTGCAGTTCCATCGAAATCGATGTCCAGTAGATTCTCGACGTTGCTCTGGCTCTGGGAAGGGGGCGCGCTGCCAGTGACCGCGGCTGCAGCCGCAGCGGCGGCCAGCGGGTTCTCGCGTGCATTCTGAATTTGTTCCCTGAAGCCAGTGATTAGCCCGACGTAGACATGAATGAATGAAATGGGTTGAGACATACTCGATAGCGGCTCTTTGGACAGCGTCCGCGCCGAACCTTCCTTGACCGACAAACTGCTCTGGGGGCTTGTGGTAAACTGATGCAAGAGTCGACAGCTCAGTGAGCAGCTGCTCAAGAAGGGCAGGCGGCAGAGAATGAATAGTGGTCACAATTGGAGGCTTGTCAGACAGGACAATATCCTTAGTAGCTCCGGGATCACTGGTATTGGATAGTAGACGCCAGTAGACATAGGCTCGGTCGCGCACATCGGGATTGTCGTTCTCAGCAGTGGCTGCCTGCAGCACTTTCTGGACGAGCCCTTGGGCCTTCTCAGGCCGCTTCAAGAAGAGCTTGACAACAGCAGTCAAGATTTGCAGCTGGGTCTACAGGCAGGTCGCGGTGATCAGTATACAGCATGTGTGTTGTCATAAAAGAGTGTCATACCTGGGAGAATTCTTCATTGAAACCTTCCACAAAGCCAGCCAGAATGTCGCCCGCATTGCTGATCTTCTCCGCATACTGACCCACAATCCAAATGAGTGCCGCACGAGCATTTGGTTCATCTAGCTCATCAATACACTGGCACAGCGTAGGGATGATACCCTCATAACCGGGGTACTTCCGGAAAATATCCTTGATCACCACAATAGCTTCTTGCACCACGTAGTTGACCTTGGTGTTGATGAGGTCCAGCAACGTGTTGACGCACTTCTCACTAGCGCCCTCGATTTTGATCGCAACCTGACCAATTGCCCGGACGGCGCGGCGCACAAAGTCCATGTCCACCTCGAGTGCGTACTCCTTGAGCTCGGCTAAGAGCTGGTCAACGTTTCGGTCGTTCGCTATCCGTACCATGATCTCAAGTTTCTGGAACTTGACGTATGGTGGGTCGTTATATTTGCAGAAGAAGACGCGGAGTTCCTTGTTTAGGATGTCCGGCTGCTTTTGCAACAAAAGATCAATGTTTCTCAAAGCCACATACTGCACCTCGGGAGCAGACGAGACCAGAGTCACTTGACACCATCAGCAAACGAGAACGATTCTACGCGGTCAAAGCATTCTTACCTAGGGGAGGGGCCATTTTCTTCAGGTAGTTGCTAGCCAGCTCAGCCTTGACGTTTCTCATGTGAAGGAAAACGACTTTGACGGCAGCTAGCACAACACTCGGGTTGGCATGCTGGAACTGAGGAGCAACGCGCTCACAGATGTGCTCTGACTCAGTCACTTCACTCGTTTTGTACTCCGCAAGAGTCGTCAGGATCGTGACGCGACCCCATTCCGTGCACTCATTCAGGGCCATGAGAAGCTTGCGCAGTGTGTTGGTGGTTACCTTCAAGGCCTGTGTTTCGGGAGCAGCGTGGTATATCTCCGATAAAGCAGTCACCGAGTTGGCGACGACCATAGGATTGGGATCTCCAATCATCTCCTGCAACATCTCCAGAAAGCCGTTCTCCAAGCACATAGCAGGATTCAGATCGAAAAGTTTGGCAACGCAAATGGCCGCAGTCTTGCGGACATAGGGCGACTCGTCCCGGAGGGTCTTCCGCAGCGGTTCCTCCATGTAATCCACCATTTTGTCAACCCGGATGCACCCCATCGTTCGAATGGCAAGGGCTCTGATTAAGGGATTGGGATCTTCGGAATCTTGAACAAAAGTATTGACGGCGAGAATGCAGAGGTCGGGGTGAGATTTGGCGTAGTTCCTGTCGGCCGCGAAAGACAATCAGCGTCAAGCTCGAATAATCAAGCGATGCTAGGAAACCCACATGAGGTAAAGATAAACCAGCTTCTTTTGTTCAAGATCGCTAGTCGCGATGTTCTTGAGAACATCCGGAAATAGAGAGGAGACATCCTTGCCCAGCGTCATGGCCATGATAGTCTTCTGAATTGACTCCTTGCTAATGGTGTATTAGATTTATTGCGCCGACCAAATTATGCTGCCATGTATCCGCAAGAGGATTTGCGTGTGACATACCGTTCATATGCATACTGGGACCTGAAGGTTAACGAGCGTCAGTATCGATTCATCGGCTTAGACAGGACAGATAGATAGCATACACAAGTCCAGATCGCAGTTCAAAAGTCTCTCCTTTCCTGGGGACCGCAAAGGCCCCCCGAATCCTACTCATCGCCATTGTGCCAAGAAATGTCTAGCGACAACCTAGTCGCGCCTCCGCTGGTGGAAGTTGAAGTCGGAGGAGGGAATGCAGGAGACTGCGGGGAATTGCGAGAGCTTCAGGGTGAGCCGCAGACGGGAGAATTAGAGCGGGGAAGCGAGAGCTCTCACACACTCTTTCTCCTCCGTGCCGAAACGACAGGAGGGAACAGAAGTATAGGTAAAATATGTTCAGTGCAAAGAAGGGAGCGAAGAGAATGAGAGTGGGAAGAATGGAGGGAGGAGAGAAGAAGTCAAAGAAGTGTGGCCGGCGGAACAAGACAGTTAGTTGATGATCAGGAGGGAGAGGGAGGGAGGGAGCCCAGTGTCCCCATCATGAACCACAGCCAATCCGCACAACGCGGCGCCCGACTAAGCGCAACCATCGCCTTAATTCCTTTCCCCGGCGGTCTGGACTGTCTCGTCCTTCAGACCCCATACATACACTTCGTCTGATTCACAACAAAGGATTCTTCTTCCAAGCTCAGTCTGTTTGCTGCCGTATCAATTGCAGCATACAAAAGCCATGGTAGGTTACTATAGACACTTCATCTAATACCATCAATGCGCAATTATGTCAACATCGCTCACCTTACACCAAACCAGGCGAATCTCCCTAATCTCCGACGCCTGTTTGTCGAGGCCCGCACCGAGGCCGAAGAGAACGAGCACTCCAGAACTGCGGTATGCATTCCTCGAGCGCTCTCAATGCCAATGGAAAAGATCGGAACTTCACACTAATGGACTTTCATACAGTTCTACAACCTTGTCCTCTTTATCTCTTCGGTCGCTGTCTTCAGCTTAGTGGCTCAACGGATGGGCGGAACGAAGTCGGGAAAATGAACAATAAACGCAAAGGAAATGCCAGTGGTATCACATACAGCTCATACTCTTAAACAACTTGAAAATCCAGAGCCTGCCCCGGAAAACCTTGCTTGCACAAGCTAGCAACATCCATGCAACACCATCAGTCCGTCTCCTCACCATCCTCACCTTCCAAGAAGGCTAGGCCTCGACGTCCCCGGTTCAATCTCCGTCTAGGCCGACTGTCTTCACTATCGTCGCTCCCAGCCTCCGTCCCCCATCGCTTTGCCCCTTCTTGCACCAGCTCGAGGTCGGCTTTGAGCTCACGCTCCTCACGGATGCGGTTCGCTTTCTCCACCGAGTAACGTCCTTCCATGCCGGCCTCCTTCAACATATCCTTGAGGTGTTTGATCTTGGCTTTGGGGGTGTCGAAAGGAGCCAGCTCCCTCGCCCACATCTTGCGGATCCCGCATTTAATCAGCCAGCCCTGCAGCCGTTTGATCTCCGCTTGATTGGGATCCTGATCCGCATCTTTGCCCTTGGCCGGCGCCGCTTTCTTTCCTTTGCGTGAGGATATGTCGGCGCTCTTCTGTCGCTTGCGAGCGGGTTTCGGCTCTTCATCAAGGACTACCGACATTTCACTTTCGGAATCGACTTTATCTTCCGACTGATTTTCTTTTCCATTGGCGGCGTCACTAGAGTCATCGGGGGCTGGCTCTTCGCTGGGCTTGGTCTTTTTCTTGTTGGTGGTCTTTGTTTGCCTTTTCGTGGAAGGCTTTACTTCATCTTCATGATCCTCATCCTCAATATTTGGACTTTCATCTTCGTCTACGTCCGAAGGAATGGTTTTCTGGCGTTTGCGCGATGCGGCGGTGCCAGTCGATTTCGTTCTCTTGGTGGGCTTCGCGTCTTCTGAGGACAGTGAGGACAGCGAGGACAGTTCACTTTCAGAGTCGCTATCGTTCTTCTTGGGGGTCGATTGTTCAGCGGCTTTCTCTTCGACCTCCTATTCATAAAATGAGACTTTAGAGCGCAATCGTAAACACAAAAGAAAGAGAAGGAAGTACAATGGCGCCATAATACAAGAGGCACGGAGAGACCAACCACTTGACCGCGAATGACCTCTTCACTTCTAGCTTTCCAGTCGCTTTGTGTCTTAAAGAATCCCGCGTCGAGCTTGAGCGCCTTTTCTGCCGCGAGGCGTACCCGCTTGACGGTCAATTCCTCTAACTTGCCCGATTTGTAGATGTCGGCGACGGTGTCGCGTAAAGCTTGTTCCAGCGCGTCATCGGACGGAATGTCTGGACGGCCGGCTGTTGAGTCGGGTTCGGACTCAGACTCCGACAGCGCGTATTTGGGGGCCATCGTTGCGCTTTGTATGTCTCGACTTTACCCCGAATTAAATGCCCGACGTCGGGTGGGTGGGTGTAGATGTCCGCTGCGTGTGGGGTGGGGAGTGAAACGGCGGGAAAGTGGCCGCGCGCCAGGCGGACGCGATGAGAGGGAGAATACAACCGCCGCAAGTAGATCGGGAAGCGAGAAGATCGACAATTGTGTCAGGGCTAGAATGGAAACAAGCTTGATGAAAGGTCGATTGAACAATGGCAAGGAGAGACACCTGAACCAGATTGCATCTAGAACCCCCTGCCTCACGGAGCTTGCTCGGTTGGCTTCGGTCGGAGAGTTAGTTTCCCAAATTGCACCGCGCGACCGCTGACAAAGCCGCTTATCGGGGACCTCGCAGGTGTTTGATCAAGTCGGAGATCGAGGGCACTATTACTGTAATTACCAATCAGCGAGAATCTCTCGTCGGATCTTCAACTATACCTTAACATTCTTTTCTTTTCTGTATAGACTCTGATGGTTTTGATTTTGGTTCTTGCACACTCTCTTCCTTCCTGATTGATTGCGCATCTTCTGTAACATAGCATCTTCTTTTTGCAGTTCCTACTCCCCCTCACCCCACCGGCATCATGTCCGAAACCCACCCCGACGCAACAGAGACCGCAGCGCAATCAACGCCGCAAAAGAAGCTCTTCGCGCATCAGTTCCAATTCCCCGTAACCACAGCAGCCACAGCCAGCTCCTCCTCGTCGGCATCGTCATCTCAACCGAAGGATACCAGCAACAAGGACGAACACGTACCCCCGGGGTACACCAAGCTCCCGAATGGAGTCATCCTCGACAAAGAAGGCAAACCGTATGTCCAGTCCAGCGCAGCGCATCCAACAATCAGAAGCACCCCCCAAACCCTCAAACCATACACACAACTCCCAATCCTCCCTCAATCCAGATAGATCTCCCCAATCCAAATACCCAAATACTAACCCCCAAAAAAAAAGATGCCGCCTCTGCACCTCCGCCGCCTCCTGGCGCGCCCTAACCCAGAAAGCCAAAGCCACTGCCACACCCACACCATCCACCTCCACCACCACCACCACCACCACCACCACGACTCCCTCAAACCCCACCGCCCAAAAATACAACCAATGCCCCCCAGACGTCGAGGAACTAGGCCGGTCCACCTGGACCTTCCTGCACTCGCTGACGGCCTCGTACCCGGCGCAGGCCTCGCCGGAGCAGCAGACGGAGATGCGCACGTTCCTGGGCATCTTCTCGCGGCTGTACCCGTGCTGGGTGTGCGCGGATGATTTTCGTACCTGGATGGCCGAGCCCAGCGGGCAGAACGCGCCGCGGCTGGCGGGGCGGAAGGAGTTTGGGGACTGGATGTGCCGGGCGCACAACGAGGTGAATCGGAAGCTGGGCAAGGATGAGTTCGATTGTCGATTCTGGGAGGAGAGGTGGCGCACGGGGTGGAAGGATGGGCGGTGTGATTGATTACTGGATTGAGTAAACCTTGGGGAAGAGGGGAGGGGGCGCGGGCTTGTTGAGGTGTTCTTCACTTGGTAGTTGCTTGTTGGGATTACGGAAGTTAGGGTAGGATCTGTAAATCATGGGATATGCGAACAGCGCTGTAAGTGCTGGGGCTGTTTTTGTATACTAGTTTTTCTTCTTTGCATAGCAAGGGGAGGCCTCTGTTCTCTACTCTTGTCTTCTTAAGTGAAGTTGGGAAGGCTTAAATGTGATTATCATCTCGCCTCGTTCTTATCTTTCTTTTTTTCACGCCATGGTAGGGAACTATGGAACATTCCCCAGAAACGAAATACAAGTATGAAGAAGATTTGAGTCCTAACGTCGCTGAGAAATTATGATAACAGAAGAGGTTCCATCCATACATCGAGGGCAAGCAACGGAGTTGGTCCCACCTCCGGCCGTACCAGTAGAAAGAGAAACATGTTTTCTATCAGAGCTGCACATCAAGAGACGGGGAATTACAGTATAAAAAAACAAGGCTCGTCATCGTCATCCTCAATACTGGCCAGGAACAAACAATCGGAGTCCGCTGGCCGGGGCCCCGATCTCCGTCACCTCCGAAATCCGACACACCGTGCCCTTGTATTGTTCGTGGTACTTGGCTCCGGTAAATGGGTCCGACACACTCGGGGACCCACCGTAGATAGGCGTGTACGAAGCAGCACAGATGTCGAATTCGGCGAATTGGTCGAACTCAATGTCGATCTTGTCTTGCGCGCTGCGCTCGCTCTGCAACTTGATCTTACGGGCCTAATAAGGAAGTCAGTATACCTGCCTGGATCTGGATAGAAGATGGGGGACATGTCTTACCTGCTCAAGAAGCTTGGGCGAGCCACCGTTAGCCAGCATGCGGTTCGCGAAGCTGAGGGCAGAGGAGTAGTTCTTGTTGGCGAAGGCAAACTTCATAGCAGCCATCAGTGCCAACTGACGGTGGGCCACTTCCAGCTTGGGGATGGTGAAGTAGGCCGAGAGCTCAAGACTTCTCTTGAGACCCTCGGGCGTATCGGTAGAGAGAGAACGACGCTCCAACTCGATCGACATGGCCAGGATGTACTCCCGCGCGGTGGCGATGATCTTCTTCGCTTGCTCAACTTCAGCCTCCGAAGAGACGGTGTTCAGCAGGATTGAATGCAGGATACCTTTGAAGATCTTGACACCATCTTCAAGCTTGTTGGCCCTCATCGCGGCGTAACCCTCTTGCAAGTCGACGTTGGCAATTGTCTCCAGATCTCTGGGGATGACAGGTAGAACTTTGCGGCTGTCCGTCTCTTCAACGGTGCGGCGTACGTAGTTCACTAACGGGGGAAGACCGGCACTTGCGAGCAGATAGGTCTTGGAGCCCTTGTAGATTTCCAGGAAGCGGGGCTTCAAGGGGGCGAAGTTGACGGCACCAACTTGACGATTGAGAAGTTGCATGGCCGTCTCGAAGGAGCCGGCAGCGACATGATCCGCTGCAAGAGGGGAGTTGCGAGCCCAAAGGTCGGCTTCCGTACCACCAGCACCGGTCTCTGCACCTTCGACATCGACGAACTCGGCATCCTCTTCGACATTGATCTCGTCTCCCATATCCCATCCGGCGACATCCTCCTCTTCGTCCTCGAAGGTATCACGCGCGGCAGCAACCTCACCTTCTTCCTCGGGTTCAAACTCGATGGCAGCGACCTCATCATCGACCTCACCCACCTCTCCAAGCAGAGCCTTTTCGAATGATGAATGAGCAGCAGCCTTGACGGGCCAATTAGCCTTGAAGGTGGGAACGATGGGTTGAGGCACACGCAGGGGCTCCTCAATCGTGGAAAGAGTGATCTGGTCCTCCGTGAGACCACAGGCCTCGAGAATTGACTCGGCCTCCTCTGTCAGCCCGTGGGACTTGGCAGTAAGGTACGCGAGCGGATCTGTACTAGATTAGAAACCAACCCCATCTTAGACATGGAACAGGACTTACAAAGATCGACTTCCTTGAACATCTGAATTCTGTCCTCGACGTCACCACGGTAGATTGCGTTCTGGAAACGCGACGTGAAGTCGCCTCGGTGCTCCGCAATCTTAGCCATGCGGGACAGCTTCTCCTGGTCGCCAGTCGACAGGTACAAGAAAGACAGCTTGTCAAAGCTCCTCTGCTTTTGGTAGGCCATCTCAACTGTCTGATGGTTACCGTGAGCCAGAGCTTCGGCCCCAAGTCTGGTCCACAGATTGGGGCGGTCCAACTCGCGAGCCATCTCAATAGCTACATCAAGGTTGCCGCACTCAAGGGCAAGCTCGAAACGGGTCTGAGGATCCTGCACAAATTGCAGCGCGATCTCGGGGTAGCCCTTCTTCTGCAGGTAGGAAATGATGCTTTGACCGACCAGGCTCGAAGTCTTAATGATCTGCAACATCTCATCGTAGTTCCTCTTCACTAGTGCAAGCTTGAATCTGTACTCAGTAGGGTCGATGTCCAAGACGCGAGGCTTAGCGCTACGATCCAAGCAGTAGACGCTTCTGCCCTTGACCTTAACAAGGTAGACAGTCTGGTCGAGAGTGCGAATGATGCCGTTGTCACTGGGTCATGTTAGCTATCAGACCGTATTATCTTCAGGAACTTCGAAATAGCATACCCGTTCAGGAGAGAATATTTGACATGGTTCAAGGTAGAGTAGAGAAGGACGCCAGCGTCATCCCAGGCTGCGCTCTTGATACGGATCGTCTCGTGTAGACTGCTCACCTGCTCCAAGGTCTTGGTCACAATAGTGACGTTATGCTTGCTGAGCAAAGCGGCATAGAGCCCGTCGTTGGACCAGACAACATACTTGACGCCGCTCACAGCGAGCTCCGCCAATTGCTTCTTCTGCTGAATGTCGAAGAGAACGACCGAACTAGGAGTGATGAAAAGGAGACAGCTAGTTCCACCGAAGTAGATGTCTGTGGTTCCGACCGGAGGCTTGATCGATTTTGTAGTCGCATTGCTGAGATCCTTGATGTCTACCTGTTGGTTGCCTTGGCTAAAGACGGCGAAGCGGTTGCGCGCAACGAAGACAGCAGACGTGCCCTGACCACGCTTGACATCGGTAGGCTCCACAGCACCGGTAGCATCTCTGGGGAGGTGAATCAGTTCGTAAACGCCACTATCAGTCGGGGACGTGACCAGGATGGCACGCTCGGCAGGGTTGTATGAGAGGGTACGAGGAGGCACCCAAGGGGATCCCAGTTTGCGCAGTGAGAGCATAGGAGGGGACTCCACGTTCTTGCCGAAGTCATAGGACTTGACATGCTTCTCTTTGGTGATATAGAAGAGCTGGTTCTGGTAGATCGCTGAGGCAGGTCGCTCTCTCTCTAACTTGAAAACCATCACACCGGTATCATGGCCGGCAGCAAATAGGTTGATCTCGGGATGGGCAGCAATGACCCAGAAACGGTCCAGGTCGCGCTTGAACGATTGGACGGACGTTCTCTTGTTCAAATCCCAACATCTGATGGTCTTATCTTCGCCGACAGAGAGGATCAGGTCCTGGTGTGGATGGAACAAACAGGCAGAAGCGTTCTGGAAATGCCCACGGCAGGTGTCAACTTCCCAAGCTTTCGTGTCTACAAAACTCATGATCAGCTATTACCACCATTGGACCCTTATATTGTCATGTCCCACGTACCACTCATTCTCCAGAGCTTGATGAGACGGTCGTCACCGGCGGAGACGATCAAAGGAAGAGTAGGGTGGAAGGAGACCCAGTTGACTCCTCGATCGTGGCCCTCTAGGACGAACTTCACCACGGCGTCTGTGTTTCCGAACATATCTGCTTGACCGGGGTTGGCTCGGGCCATCTGATCTTCGAAGGAGATAGTCGTCGGGGCCGAGTGCTTCTTGCGCAAGCCGGAAATGTCCCAAATGCGAACCGATTGATCCAACGAGGCGGAGGCGATCAAATCCTCGGTAGGGTGGAACTGTGCACACATAACGTAGTGGTTGTGGCCGGTCATGGTACAGACTACAGGCTAAATGTCAGCCTCCCTCCGGACAGGTGGTCAGAGTCCAACATACTTAGGGACCGGTTCTGCCAGTTCCAGATTCTAATGGTTTGATCGTCCGAGGCGGAGAGAATCCAGGGCAATTCATGATGGAAGAAAACCGTCCGCACGTAGTCCAAGTGCCCGTTCAGGGTGAACATGCACCGGCGAGTCTGGTAGTTCCAGACCTTGATCTTGTAGTCATCGCCTCCGGAGACAAACATGGGCTGTGTCGGGTGGAAGTCAATGCCACGAACGGGACCATCGTGTTCTTCGAAGCGGTCAATCAGGGTTCCCATGCGGTAATCCCATAATTGAATGGTGGAGGAGTGAAGGGAGACTAGAATCCATGGCCTGTGCCGGGGGTCAGCATTTGCGACGCGTTGTACAAACGACAGATGACGACGAACCGCTTAGGGTGGAAGGCAATTCCCTTGGCGCGAGAGGATTTGGACTCAAACTAAAGCATTGCAGGTTTTGTCAGTTCCAGGTCTTTGAGTAGACAGAGACCAGCTCCGTTGCGATAAGGGGGAGAGTGAGGGGACAATGGGGACATGGAGGGGACGGCGGACCTTAGTGAGCATGTTTGGGGAGGACTGCATCTTGAAGGAGGGTTGGCCGGAGCCGCACCATAGAGAAGCAAGCTCCGCACACGAGAAATAAAGGGAAGATCAAAAGAATGACCACCACATCCACTACTCCGGGAGAAGAGGAGGAAGGTAGTTGTGAGGGGGGTTAGTTGAATAGCAATGGGAGGAGTGTCTGGACTCTGGACTCCAGCCGTGGTCCGTCTCGATGGATGGATGGATGGCGGTAAACGTGGACTTATTGTGTCGGCAGCCAATAAGCGAGTCCCGAGGGCCAATGATGGGCCCCGGGCGGTGAGCAGCTGCCAGGGGAAATGAATCAATCGCCTTCTACCAACAACTAACTGAACCTGAGCTAACATGCTAATGCTCATGCTCATGCCCATGCTTGCACTTCGCTGACACTAACTAAGTATTGTTTTTTCCTCCGTTCATCGATTCTAGATAAGAAGTGAGCTTCAGCAGAATGTGATATCAGAGTCTTGTTGCTTTCATGCCGTTGTCGGAGCGGTGGGACCCCCATAATGCAACCCAACACAACGTCTTCCCCAGCCAGCCCCATTACGCTTCTCTCCGACTGGGTCTGTTTGGAGCTCTGTCTGCCCTATTCTTCTTGCAACGGCTTTCGATTTTTTTGCCCCCCATTTTCAGATCAACAGATGAAAACACTGCAAGTATAACGGCGATATTGTATACATAATGTCTTTTCAGGCGCATGCCGATTTTCACTACGCTTTCTAAAGCAGCATTTACACTCTATGAAGACAGCACTTTTTATACTTGACAATCTTTGGCGACACCGGCTAGAACACCATGATCAAAGCTGAGGATGGCACAGTCCCTCCTCCCTCTCCGCTTCGGGATGACTCAATATGCTTTACTCAAGATATTCCCGGTCCCGCTTCGGCCTCCGGGCAACCTGCTGCGCACGAGTCTCCCTCAGTCAACACCCATATCAAAGATGAAACGAATGTGATATTGCCATATGCGATCGAAGAACCCGAGGATGAGCCTGCCGACACCTGGGAGGAGGCAGGTGCGAGACCGAGGTCGGCGTTACTTCTCCGGGAAAGTTCAGACCCCAAGCAAGATGATTTGGCGGTCTCGATGGAGGGCCTTTATTGCGATTCGGACCCTACAAGCCGCCGCTCAAGCTTCGCCGCTAAACGGGGCATGAAGCGAAAGCCGTCGAGTGCACCTACCGCCCCGACCCGTTCAGCTCGATCACATTCAACCAGCAACTCTTCCAATACTCAAGAGGGAGGATCCAACGGTCGTCCCAAAAAGCAACGTAGGCGAAGCCAGCGTTCAAGGAACCATATGGGGTTATTCTCCGATGTGTTTTGGCACGGCGAGGCCAGTGAAACCGGTTCATCGGGCAGTTACGACTCTCGATCTTCTTCCGCGGATCCTAGTAGTTCCTACCCTTATGCGTCTACCACGCCAGATCAAATGGACATCGACTGAGTGATCGTTACATGAGCACCTGCCAGGTGGGCTCTCCCCGAGCTTCATAGCTTATTGCTGGCTCTGGCGACTCGCAACATGTGACACGTGACGTAGTGCGGCTACGCTAGGCCGGAAAAGGCTGGATCATTCGATGACGTCACCAACTTCTCATCGCCGTCACTTATACTGCTCTCTTTGTCGGCTTATAGCTTATAGATCACCTCCTACCATTATCCTGTCGTTATCATCACCCATAGATTTACACCAACTCCCTTTCTCAATTGGCCTACAAAGTTGCTTGACAAGCCCCAGCGCGCATATCAAATATGGCAACCCGAACATCGACTCGCCAGGCCGCCCAGAAGGCAAAGGAAGCTATTGCGGCGGCTCCTGATGTCAAAAGCCGAGGCACTGCTGGCGCAAAGCGCAAGGGCAGTGCTGACAAGGGGGTAGAGTCTAAGCGTAGCAAAAAAGAAGCCGACAAAGAGCCGGACGAAGCCAAGAAGCCCACGACCGGAATTGATGCGCAACCACCTAAAGGTAGAGTAAGCCCGCATAACCACCGCGTATGTTGTCTGACTCTATGTAGGGCGTTCTGAGCAGGCCGGAAAGCCAGGAGCGAAGTCCGAAGAGCCGAGCGATAAGCCTGCAGCTAAGCCAGAGGGAGAGCTGAAGGGAGAACCAGAGAAACCTGGCGAGAAGCCAGAGGACAAGCCAGAGGACAAGCCAGAGGACAAGCCAGGGGACAAGCCAGAGGATAAGCCAGAGGACAAGCCAGAGACCGAGTCAGAAACAAAGACAGAAGAAAAAGCAGAAGAACAGTCAGAGGCGAAGCCTGAGACTGAGCAGCCAGACACAGCGAAAGAAGACAAGGCCGACGACAAGCCTGAAGATAAAATGGAGCTGGATGACGAGAACAAACCAGAAGACATTGGAACAGAACCCAAGGAACCCAATTTGGCACCCGCCGAGGGCAACGAAGCTGGCGTTGAAACTTCACAGGAGAGGGAGGAAAAGGTTCCCTCAAACATCCTTGAAAAGGGTGTCATTTACTTCTTCTACCGGTCCCGAGTCAATGTGACTGATCCTCAGGGCGTCGATGATGTTGCGCGCACTTTTGTGGTGCTGCGACCAACTCCCTTGGGAGCTACCTTGGACGCAAAGCAGGGCCCGGTCGACACTGGTGCCAAATGTCGCTTGATGGCTCTTCCAAAGAAAAGATTCCCGACCTCTGGTCGTGATCGAGTTATGGGATTCGTTGAAAAGGCTGGGCAGTCCATGAAAGCATTGCAGGAGAGCTTCATTGCTGGAGGGCAATATGACACAGCCACCCAAGGCGAGCGTACCGTTCCTGATGCCCGTCCGTATGCAGAAGGCGTCTACGCAATTACATCTACCAAACGGACCTCTCATCTGGCTTACGTTCTCACAATTCCTGATCAGATCGGATCACTTCAGGAAGACTTTGGCCTCCGGGCACGGGGCAGCTGGATTGTGCAGTCTAAGAACCCAAAACACCCTGGGCCATCGTACGCTCAACTTCCTAAAGATCCCGAGTATCCCGACAGGTATTACCCCCGCCCCACTTATGGCTTTCCTTGCCCTTATTGACGTGCATTTGCTGACTGGTGATGACAGTGTGCTTGCTAAATTCGGCGACTACCGCTGGAGGCCGCTGGAGCCTGAATTCATCGATTATCCCAACGCACAGTTCCTTGTGGTTGGGGAAGCTGTGGACGAGTTTGGAAAGGCTGCAACTGCAGAGGAGGATGGCAAGAAAGCTGATGAGGTGCAGCCTGGAGAAGAGCTCGAGCACCTAGAGCAGGAAAACGAGGAGCGGGTGGACTCTCTGCGGGGTGAGTGCTCCCTCAGGATCTTTCAAACTGCCTGATTCGAGGCATGCAGCTAACATCAAACAGGAGATGATACAATCTATGAAGATCTTGGTCTCGATGCGAAGAACTATCCTGCCGTTCCGACAACTTGGAAAAGTCAGTAATGAGATTGGGTAGCTGCGATGACCAAAGGTTATCTTGTAGGACATGGCAGGCCAACAACGACGCGGCATGATAGAAGATGATGACGATAACGAGGGAAGTCAGTGTGAATATCACCGCTGCAGTCACCTAAAATTAATGCAAATGCAATGCAATTACTTGTTTCCTTGGCTATGACACTCGGTCGTGGTCTTCCACAGGTTTATAACGAATTGCAGGCCTGGATGCGCCCACGTTGTCTTCCTTCTGTTGGATCCTTCCTTGATCCTTGCTAGTTACTAGTAGTAGTTCTCCGGTCCTCGGAGCCATTTCTATCCGCCAACTAAAGTGCTTTATGAATAAGAATAAGTCCTGTTACTTCACTGGCTCTTTTCTAGGTCTCCAATTGACTTCACTTTCCTCATTACACCTACAATTCGAAAACTACCCCCCATGCGACGCGACTCCTCGTGGTTGTACACTCTCCCAGTTCTATACTGGACTGCTGCTGCAGCCAACAATGACGTTGTGAACCGGACCACCTGCGGTAGTCATACTTACACCTACTCTGGCCTGGCTGGCTATGGCTACATTCCTTCCAACGCCACAGACAAGTATGGCGACACTTTAGGTGGCTTTGGCAGCTCGGCCGCCTTTGACTTGGACTCCTGGCGACGCATTGGGCCTGAAACTTATACCGGACTGCTTTACTGCATCCCCGATCGTGGCTGGTATGATTGCCTCCTGGATTGTTATATTTCTCTCTTCTGGCCTCGTGTGCTGAGAATAAATGTAGGAATACGAACGGCACTCTCAACTACCAAGCCCGCGTCCATACACTCAACGTCACCCTCCATTTAACCAGCAACGACAACTCCACCAATCGTCCATCCAGACCCAACCTGCAGCTGACTTACCTCGATTCCCTCCTGCTAACCGATCCCACCGGCAAACCACTAACCGGACTCGACGCCTCGGCCGATTTCAACGACACACTCAACTATCCAGGATTCCCACCCCTGCCAGCCGCGATCTACACCGGCAATGGCTTCGACGACGACCCCACCAGTGGCCACGGCCATCACCGCGTCTCCCTGGACGCCGAAGGCCTCGTCCTCACCCCGGACAGCTTCTGGATCTCCGACGAATACGGGCCCTACGTCTACCGGTTCGACCGCCAGACCGGCCGAATGAAAACAGCCATCGAGCCCCCAGCAGCCTACATCCCGCACCGCAACCGGTCCATCAGCTTCAGCGCCGACAGCCCCCCCATCTACGACCCGAACGACACCCCCATCCCCGAAGACCCTGTGACTGGCCGCGCGAACAACCAAGGCTTCGAGGCCTTAACCATCTCCCCGGACGGGAAGACCCTCTACACGATGATCCAATCCGCTCTGGACCAGGAAGGCGGCACCAGCAAGAAGTACCGTCGTCCCGCGCGTCTCCTGCAGTACGACATCTCCTCGGAAATCCCGGTCCAAGAGCACGAGTATGTGGTCATGTTACCCACGTATTACGATTACACCAAGGGCCATGACGTGGTGGCCGCGCAGTCTGAGATACACCTGCTTCCGGCCTCCGCCGCCGCGGGGGATCCAGACGACAAGGCATTCTTGGTCCTGGCGCGCGACTCCGGGTTCGGTCACGGCCAGGACGAGTCGTTGTCTGTGTATCGGCATGCGGACGTCGTGCGCATCACGAGCAACACCACTGATCTGAAACGGTGGCGGGGAGCGGATGTGGTCAATGGGTCCATCGCCTCGGCCAAGGGGGTCTTGGACACCGGGATCACCCCGGCGGAGTACTGTCCCTTCATAGACTATAACGTCGAGAGCCAGCTGGCCAAGTTTGGGTTGCATAACGGTGGCCCGCAGGATCGTTTCCTGCTGAATGAAAAGTGGGAGAGCCTGGCGCTGGTGCCCGTGGAGCCGGGGCAGAAGGCGTCCGCCCGCGAGAGGGAGTACTTTCTGTTCAGTTTGAGTGACAATGACTTTATTACACAGAATGGTAACACCCCCAGAAAGCTGGACGAGTCAATGGCTAATGAGTTGAACCAGGTCGCATGAACTTCGGTCGGTTCAAGTATGCGGATGAGTCGGGATATAACCTTGACAATCAGGCACTGGTCTTCCGGGTGAAGATATCAACATGAGACATCAATCATATCTTCTTCTTGTCTTGCATATCCGTGGGCCTTTATGTCTGACATCATCCAGTGAGCTTTCCCTTAAGGGTGATACTTTGGTTCTCAAGGCGGGGCGATTGCATCGAGATGGCCACGACAAGTTAGAGAAAAGATCACAGCTTCATCCTAATTTCATTTTCTTCATCTTCGACATTAGGGGATTTATATATGAGCTCTTTTCCGTGATCCTTATAGATTATGGCAAACGAGTGCTTAATCCATGAAAGAATACAGCATGTTGCCGATCACTCATTCCGCCTGCATCTACCCGCTGTCACCCTCAACCTCAGTATATATCAACGCAAACCGGAATCACTATTTCCTGAACCAAACACCTACTCCTTGACCTCAACACAATAAAACCCCCAATTATACCCCCTCCACAATCAAATCTCGACCATATGTCACACGGAACACCCATCCTCAAACCCACCCAAACCCACACACTGTACAGTGTGCAGAGTACAGTAGCAAACAAAGAACCCCCCCCCCCCCTCCACCCAGGATGTATACATCAAGTGCCAACGCGTCAACCCACCACCAAACTCGCAAACACACATCCCAGAAACACATAGATGAATAGATGGATCGAAAGTAATTGCGTCATGCCCTTCTCTCCCCTTCCCCCCACCCCCGACCCACTTTAAATCCCATCTATTGCTGTAGACTCCCACCCCCGCATCCCCTTCAATCCTCACAACAACCATCCCCGTCCCTCGAACCAAACACCACCACCCGAACCACCCCGCGCGTCCTTCCGGGCCTAGAGTTCCACAGCCCCAACCCCAGCCACAGCCACGGTTACCCAGATCCAACCAGAAGGAACCTTACACGTGAGTTAAGTTCTGAACCCATGGCTTGGGATTTATCGGTCGATGACCTCTCGGATGAGTCGAGCTTTTATGGTGGGTATTGCATTATACCTAATATTTCATTTACTTCCGATTTTGATACCTGTCGGCGTTGATGGGTGGATAATACTGATATTGAAGAAAGGCGATGACGACGACGACGACGAGGTCAAGCGGTTAGAACATCTGGTTACGAGTTACGATATCGGCTCTTACTGGAACAGGATCCATCCGTACTCGTTGAACACTATTCGCCGGAAAGCGCTGAGCGCGAGGCGGAAGGCAAACGAAGAAAGAGAAGCGAGCGAGAAAGCTGCCGAGATGAACTGCGGTACTAGTATTAAGAATGGGGACGGGGACAATGGCGCTGCGCCGCCTGGGTGTTACAGCTTTCCACCGTCGAAAAACGCTCTAAATCGTACAAGCGAAACCAAGAATGAAGAGGCGGACGGCGACACGGTTATGACGGATGTCTCCGCCTCCTCGGAGTGCAACCGCGTGAGACGCACAGTCTCGAGCGTAGCAGCTACGGGGCTGACGCCATCCGGTACCCCCGCTGATGCGGTCGGGCCGTGGATCTATGTCGCAGCACCTCAGCAGCCCAAACGACCGCAGCAGGCGGATATCGCGAGGCTCGTGGCGGACGGGACGCGGGCACTGCATCGGTTCGAGAATGACAGGGCCGCGTTGCAAGTCCAGCGGGACAGGGCCCCGGCGGGTTCGAAGCAGGCGGCAACGCGGGCGTTGCACCGTCGGCGGCAGGAGCTGGAGAGCGAGCTGTTCGTGCTGGCGAGGCAGACGGGCGTCGTGTCCGGGAAGTGGATGCTGTTTATCACGGCGGATCGGGTCGATGAATATTGGACAGTGGTAGCCGAGGCGACCGTGCGCGGAGAGCTGGGATTCGGAGCCAAGGTAGCAACGGATGATGGGCAGGGGAGGGCGCGACTGATCGCAATCTATACCCACGATCATGAGGACCGCGAGGACGTGGCTCGGGTGCTGAGGAGACTGGTAGAGTTGGAGCTTGTCAAGTCCAATGAGAAGCCGATATACTATAAGTGTGATGCGTTCACCCATCTGGAGATCATGGGAAACAATCCGTGGGGATTGAAGGCGAGTCGGTTTTCGAGTCGAGACGTGTTGCGGGGTGAGTTGTAAGCTGCTGGATGTTTGGATTGTTGATTCAAGAATGTGTACATATCGGCCATTTCAGCGTACTCGCCGTGACTTGAGGCTCAAGAAGAACCTAGCAGGCTCGATATGCCGATCCCGTAGCTTTGTATGAGCACTGATTGACGAAGGGGATAGACAAGTCAGCGCCCGACTTGTGCGGCCTTCCTTATCATCATTGCCATACCAAGCAAGCCTGGAGGGTAACACGCTGTTCCAACCTCAACAAGCCCCCCCATGTCATAATCAAGCACAGCGGAATTGATCCATGCTTGTTTGCCGCTCTGCTAGAAATTACCACCAGTGCCTCACCTCAAGACGACTCATCCCCTTGATCCATCACCTTCTCACAAGCCTCCCGAACCTCCGCAACCCCCTTTACCCCCTCCCACTTCACCAACAGCTTCCTCACCTCCTCCCAATCTTTCTCCGCCTCCTCCGCCTTCCCCTCAGCCACCAGCTTCTCCAACCTCTCCGGCGCGCCCAGCACCCACTGCACCGTCAGCCTTTCCGCCTTCCTCCGCTCCGTCCCCACCGTCGTTGCCTTCGCCTCCCGAATCCGGCGCTGCTGCTCCTCGCCCTCCTGAATCAGACCGCCGGCCGTCTCCGCGACGAAAGCAATCGCCGGCCCCAGGGTCTTGGTCATGGTCAACGGCGCCCCGCGCTCATCCATACTGCGGCGCATTTTGCCGATCGTCTCGACCGCGCGGATCAGCTTGGAGTAGTTGTCGTACACCAGGGCCTTGCGCTCGCTGTCCAGCGTGCGGATGTCCCCGACCAGCGTGTTCTCGGCCTTCAGCACCGTGGACAGCGACGAGGTGGCCAGGAGATGGTTGACGTAGCGCTGGGGGTCGAAGTCCGGGCTGTCGAGTTCCGTCCCCGTGGCCACGACAGATGACAATGGGTAGTGGTTGTTGTTGTTATTGACGGAAGGGTCCTCGCTCGGGCGGGGGATGCTGCGGGATCGGCGTCCGGCGCCGCCAGTACCGGCAGCATCGCTCGGCCGGAGGTTGTAGTAGTCGCGGAGGGCGGCGCGGTTGCGGCGCGGGTGGAGAGACGGGGAGACTGCCCGGGCGGTGGAGGGGGTCGAGGAGGCGCTGAGCCCTCCTCCGCCGTTGTAGCCGAGATTGGTGTTGAGGGTGTCCAGAGAGGGGCGGTGGGAGGAGGTCGGCGTGGGAGAGTGGGCGCGCGATGAAGCAATTGACGGACGGGGGGAGGAGAGTGTCGACATGGTGGTGGTCGTGGTGTGGAGGGGAGGTGGGCTGGATTGTCTGTTGCTACCTATGCGAGCAGTAGAAAATCAATAGGAGAATGTAAGACACGTTATATGAGTATACCAGAAAAAAGGTGTAATGAAACTCGATGAGTGGAAGTTGATTGTCGAAGAGGTGTGTAAGTAGGGAAGCTGGAGGTAGTTTAGGGGACGTTCTTCCCCACCCCGGATTCCGCTCCGCAACCGCAACCGCAACCGCAACCAAACGTTGAACCCAAACAATTTCTCCAAATTTCCCGCTCCTTTCCCCTCACAGCAACGCAACAATCACAACTTCGAAAACAAAAAAAAAAAAAAAAAAACCAAACCATGCTCCCAACCTCTCCCACCTAAACCCTCTTCCTCCCAACCTAAAACCCAGCTTCGCTTTAACCTCACTTCAAACCACCCATCCAAAATTCTCGTCTGAATCATGACCACCCCACAATCCCAAATCTCAGCCCACCTCCACACCACCAAAGCCCTCCCCGTCTCCCCAACCTGGCTAAACAGCTTCGTCTCCTCCACCACGACCGCCCTGCAACGCAACGTCCCCGTCTCCGCATTGACGCAAACCGCGCTCTTCCGCATCCTGGCCTCGGACTTCCGCGACTCCCTCCAGACCGATAACCCATCCGCCCTGCTTCCGGGCGACATCTTCGATCCCACCGTGCAGGAACGCCGGCTCCCGGGCCCCGTCCCCGTCCAGGTGTTGGATATCGAGGACATCGGCACGAGTCTGTGGAGTCAGGTCGAGGCGATCGAGCGCGTCGAGCGCGGGGAGGCGATCCGCGGACGGGAGATTGTGAGGGCTGTTAATGTTGGTGGTGGCGGTGGTGGGGGCGAGGGTGATGAGGAGGAAGGAGGTGGAAGTGGAAATACCGCTGGGGCTTCTGCCTCGTCCGAGAATGAAAGCCATGGTCCGCATCGGTTGATTGTACAGGACGCGGCGGGGACGAGAGCTGTGGCGATTGAATTGAAGCGCGTCCAGGGGATATCCGTGGCTAAGCTGGCGATCGGGGCGAAGATGGTCATACGGGATGCGACGGTGGCGCGCGGGATGATCTTGCTCACGCCGGACTGCATCACGCTACTGGGAGGGAAGATTGAGAGTATGGATCAAGCGTGGAAAGAGGGGAGGAAGGCTAGGTTGTTGGCCAGGATTACGGAGATGCAAGGTGAGGATCAGTCGTCAGGTTAATGCCGCTGACGGAGAGGAATATCTGCATTTGTGGTATAGCCCCCCTCCTTCTCTTCTCGTGACTCGTTTCTATCTAATAGCTCTTTAAGTAGATCTCCGTCTATCTCACATTTGGAAAGTGGTGCAAAGGTAGCGACTATTCGATCGTCGAGACTGCATGATTCAGCTCCTCCCACCCCGATTGCTGCCATGGTGCCACCATAATCGCCCTCATTGCGTCGCTCACCTTCCCGGTCTGTGCGTATGCAGCAGCAAGATCAACGGCTTCCAGGTTGCTGCGGGGAGGGACGCTTTGCAAAGCTCTCTTGACGGCCATTTCAGCTGGGTACAGCTCCTGCGTAGCCGATGACAATTCCACCCAGCCTTGCGGTTCGGCAGGCGATCTCATCACTGCTGCAGTGGCTTCTCCGATCCGTCGAGTATTCTCAGGAACATCCGAGTTATCTCCGTATCCCAGGGTAGACACCGCAGTGAGAAGCTTGATGAGCTTGCCGCGCTCATGGATCTCTATGTCATCGCGAGTGATCATGCTGCGGAGGTCAGATTCAACGGCCTCAACCGCGTCTCTATCATCATCCAGTAGCGCAATAGCTCCGAGAAGGGTGACGGCGCCGATGTGGTCAGGATACTCTTCAACGCAGTTGAACAGCTGCTGGCGAGCGACGGCTCTTTCCTCCTCCCCACCCTTGGCCCACAGCACCTGCGCCAAGAGGCACACCACCTCTGGAGCATTGTCCGCCTCTCCAAGCGCATCACGGAACATGTCAATAGCATTGTCCATGGACTTCAAGTAGTAGTGTGCCAGCCCAGCGGTCAAGTGCGCTGACAGGCGCAGCTTTCTGTTCGTCTCAGGATCGAACTTCTCTGCGTCCTCTTCGCCAGAGAGCATAAGTGCTGTTTCCGCCTTCTCGGCGGCTTCCTCGTACTCATGACGGGCAAGAAGAACACGGGCTATATCAGCATTGGCCTGCGCATATCGAGAGAGGGATGCCGCCGACTCTGAGACTTCGTATTCGGCCTCCACTCCCGCACAAACAGTTCGCAAGCTCGTTTCGGCATCCGCAAACTCACCAATTCTTTCCGCTAGAAGGGAAGAGAGATGGACGAATGGCAAGTCAGAAGGCTCCTGGCTGGAAAGCTGGTGAAGGGCGAAGAAGGGCTGGATGAGTTGCGAGATTTCGTTAGAAATGGAAGAATCGGACATGAGATGGTCGAACAAGGTCATTGTGTATTGTTTCTTGGGCAACCGTGACGATGAATTGGAAATGTCGAAGGCGTGCTCAAACAAGCCTCTTGCTTCCCGCGAGTCACCGAACAAAAGAGCAAGCAAGCCCTGGCCAACCCAAGCCGGTGCATAGTCTGGATCGGTAGACTGTGCCCGGGTAAAGGCCTCGTTTGCCAGCTGAATGTCATTGTGAAGGAGATATAAGGTTCCTAGATTTGTCCAAACCTGGGCACTGCGATCGTTGAGATGCAGGCTTCGCACGAATGAATGCTGGGCAACCTTGGGACTCATGCTTGTAGTCGCTACACCAAGGGCATTCCAGAATTCCGAGTTGCCGGCTTCCAGTTCAATGGCTCGCTTGAAGCAACGCATGGCCGTCTTGACGAATTTGCGAGTCTGCTTCTTATTCTCGGAGGGTGAGCTGAGCTGCAGGCTTCTGTAAGCTCTGTATTCGGCCCAGCCGAGGTTATACCAGGCAACAGCCCGAGCATGGGTATCCCGGAGTGAGACCTGGATGGCACGTTTGTAGGCTAGAATGGCGGCATAGAGACATTTGTTCGACGGGCTGGTGCTATCGTCTTCAGAGTTTAGTGAAACGAGGATTTCCGCGCCCACTTCGTCCGCGTCAGTCATAATGTCCAAGGCTGTTGGCTCCAGTTGGGTTGTGAGCAGGCTCTGCAGTTCATCGATCGGCAATCTGTCTGCCTTGGATTTCACGTAAGAGAATAGACTGCATGCGTCTCCAATGCCCTTCCAGAGGTTGAATACATCGACTCTTTCCATAGCAAGTGACTGTGCTGTCGAAATCGCTCGTCGCGCAAGCTCAATGCAGTCATTGTACCGTCCTAATTCCAGACTTTTCCAAGAGCTTTCGATGAGCGTCTGAAGCAAGGCGATCAAGACGCCAATCTCCGTTGGCCTGACTTTCAGCACATCCTCGTACCTCGCGATAGCATCGTCATAATCGGCAAGCTCCCGCTTGACATTCGCAAGCATGTATCTCGCAAACCAGATCTGTTCCTTGTCGGTACTCGAAAGCGTCTCCTCCAAGGCTTGTGCGTGCTCGAAAGCTTTGGTCGCAGCAATATACCTTCCGGAGTGGTGATAGCTCTCGCCCAGACCGACCCATGAATGGTAATCATCAGGCTTTATTCTCAGCGCTGCTTGAAACGACACAATGCTTTTCGGGTATTGTTGTTTGTTGATTTGAACAGTACCCAAAGCTGCGTATGGCCAACTGTAGCCCTTGCGCTTAGAGCCCGGAGCTGGTTTGGCTTTGCCAGAATCCACCACACGCTGGGCTACGGCTTCGACAAGGTCCCAGTCCCGCTGGTTAGCGAATGTGCGTGCCAACCTTTCCGCAGCTTCGATCTCAGACGGGGACAATTCAAAGGCTTTGTGGAAACATCTCTTGGCTCGGGTCTTGTCTTTCTTGTAATCTGCATAGTACAGTCCAAGGCTGGTATAGGCGGGCGCGAAGTTCATGTTGGTCTGAATCGAAGCAAGGAAACTAGCGTAGGCACCGTTACGATCCTTGCGTGCAGCTGGTGATGGATCCATCTCCCACTGACAGTAGCCTACCCTGTAGAGGATTTCAGCCTTAAAATCCTTATTCTCCGATTGTGCTTCGTGAAGCTCTGAGAGCACCTCCTGAAGACCCTCAAGACCGGTTTTGAGGTCGCCGTTGAGCGCCCGACACCAGGACAGCTCCCCTCGAACTTTGATGTTCGATGGGTCCCGCGCCAGCGCACGCTCCAGAAAGTTCACAGCTTCTGGATAGTCCTCATCAACCTCAAGGACAAGACCGATTCCAAGAAGACAGCTCGTCGAAGTCGGCTTCCGCTTCAAGATTTCTTCGAAGATGCCCTTCGCCTCAGGGTGGTAGCGGGGCGACTGGTGGTAGATGAGTGAATTTGCAAGTATGATGTTAATTGCATCGGTGCTGTTTGTGAGATCGAGCCCCGCCCGCTTGACCACGTCGTGAACATTCCGGAGACCTTTACGACAGATGTCCGCGGCACTCTCGTACTCTTCAAGTGTCAAATAGAGTTCTCCTACGATCCGATGTGCGACGATCGAGGTTGACGAAGTTTCAAGACCTTCCACCATCAGGAGAAGATGATCTTGAGCAGCCAACTCATTCACCTCGCCATTGTTCTCGTCGGATTCAGGTTCCTCCGCTTTGGATTCTCTCCTTTGCTTAGGTTCTTCTGGCTCCTTCGTCTCTTTGGGGAAAGGAGAGATATCACTGGCAAGGAAACCCTTAAGGACCTTGGACAGTCCGTCTTCGGGAAAGAACTCAATAAAGTCATCGAGGAAGTTGCAATCCCATTCGTGGAATTCTTGGATATCATGCCACTCTAGCACAATCTTCCAGGCCAGTTCGAAAGGATGTTTGATGATGACCATGTCACGAGCAGCCTGCAGCACCTCCACTCGCTTGGCATCCTTCTCATTTGCTGGCAGAACTGTCAGGAAGTCATAGGCGCGCTGCAAAGACTTCTCCTCATAGGTGCGTCGAACCTGGTCGTCATGAGACCAGTCCACAATCCCGCGATAGAGCTGTTCCAACTCGCTGCGCTTGAAAGCTTCCCTCTTGACCTCCAGTGTGACCTGATCGATCTTTGCGCCGAGACGAGTGCGCCTTTCCCCGATCTCCCGATTTATATATTCTTTCTCCTCCGACTCCGTTATCTCAATCAGACGGAGGTAGGTATGGGACGGATGCGGGATCCTGCCTTGAAGATATTCGTAAAGCGGCGACGATGGGAGGTGCAGCTCAAGAGCTTTCTTGTATTGCGATCGAGAACCATTTTTCTTCGCGAAGCCGACATACTTGTCCAGGAGATCCTGACAACGATGCTTGTCATCGCTAAGATCAGTCAGCAGCCGGACCGATCATTTAATTAAGCGTAGAGCGGATTTAGATACGTACACTTCAGCAAACAGTAAGCCAAGTTTGATGACTGCCTCACGATATTGATCGAGCTTATGCGCTCCTTGTTTCTCGTACAGGTTGATGAGGCCCTGCCAGGCTGTTTTGTCGTTGTCCTTCACACGAATAGCTGAAAGGTAGGCCGCTTCGGCTTCACCGTTCTTGTTGAGCTTGTCGAGCGCGAGACCCAGAAAGACATTGCTAGCGGGCAATTCAAGTTAGACGCGCGCAATTTGCGGGAATGACGGGGTGAAAGTCTCAGAGGATGAGGGGTTGAGGGGATGAAGTGACACGCACGCATGGTAAATTTGAGGGTCTCTCTGGACAATTTCCTTAGCTTTCTCGGCTGCAAGCTCGAAATCCTTCGAGTCCAGCGCCGTGCGCACTGCCTTGAGAGCCGCTTTGCTTGCCATCTTAAGGCAATCGCTGCATGGCCTGACCGGATTCCTAGGTAGCTTTGTGCTTGGTTGAGGGGAATGCTGGCGAATTTGGAGCAAATTACTTCGCAACTGAGAAAAGGCCGGGCGGGCTGTGTGGGGAAACCCAAGTGGGAAAAGGTACGTCAGAGGTTCCGCCGGATCGCTCGTTATCGCTCTCGGTCTCGGAGCTTGAGTAGTAACTCAATAGTCAATTACAGATGTTGTCTTCGCTGTTGCCTGTTAACACATGTCAGCTAGCCTATAGAAAAGGAAATAGCCGATACCAACTTGACGCTTGTTTGTTTCCCTGAACTTTAGATAACTTCTTTAATTCACTTGACCCCCTGGCGCCAAGTCTCTGTTACCGTTGGCTTTGTGACTGGCGTCGCCGCCATCAACCAGCTGTTCCTGCAAGGTTAGCGCGGATACGATCGACACCACACTTGGTCCAGTCAGTTTGTAATGACTGATGTTTGTCACTTAGTGATTGAACTATTTGAAGTGCTGCCGCCGAGTGGGATTGGAAACCAGTCATCCGCCTAAGTCACATTGTCTTGACATTCTCTCCTCCAGCATTGTTCTGCCCTGCCCGCACATCCGCGAACACCCGTTCATCTACTCCCATCATTGGCTGTGGTATCGTGCGTTGAGACTGAGAGAAAATGGGTCATTATCGACTTCGAATAGACGGTCAAACATTTAAAGATGCAAACAATCGGGAAATAACCTTGAGAGGGATCAACGTCGCCGGCGAGTCGAAATTCCCCAAGAATCCGGACACTCCTTCCTATGTCTTCGATAGCTTCTTCAATGCGGACAATGTCTCCTTCGTCGGCCGACCCTTTTCTCTTGACGATGCACACACCCATTTTGCCAGACTACGCAAGTGGGGCTACAATACAATAAGATACATCTTCACATGGGAAGCGATAGAGCATGAAGGGCCAGGGAAATATGACGACGAATGGATCGCATTCACCATCGAAGTCCTTCGCATTGCGAAACAGTACAAATTTTTTGTCTTCCTCGATCCGCATCAGGATGTGGTAGGTTTTCATGACTCGCCGGATTACTATCATCATCCCGGCTAACAATGTGAAGTGGTCCAGACTATCAGGGGGTTCTGGTGCTCCCGCCTGGACTCTATATGCGGCAGGATTCAACCCTCGATCGTTCAAGAAGACCGAAGCAGCCCTGGTGCAGAACACGTACGACAACCCGGCCGAATTTCCGAAAATGATATGGAGTACCAACTATACACGTCTGGTCTGCCAGACCATGTTTACATTATTTTGGGCAGGTCGGGACTTTGCCCCCAAGGCCATCATAGATGGCATGAACATCCAGGACTATCTGCAGGGCCACTTCATTGCGGCATGCAAGTACTTTGCTGAAAAGATTCATGAGGCTGGGGATATCGAAAGCGAAGTGGTCATTGGATGGGAGAGCATGAATGAACCTCACAGAGGTCTGATTGGATTCCAAGATATCTCTGTGATCCCACCTGAACAGCAACTCCAATTGGGCACATCGCCTACTGCTTTCCAGGCTATGCTTACCGGGTCGGGACGCGCATGTGAGGAGACGACCTGGGCTTTTGGCGGCTTTGGCCCTCATCAGACCGGCAGAGAATTGGTGGACCCAGAGGGCGAAATCGCTTGGTTGCCGGAAGACTACGATGACGAGAAATACGGCTGGAAGAGAGACTCGAATTGGAAGCTGGGAGAATGTCTATGGGCTCAGCATGGTGTATGGGATCCGTCATCGGACCAGTTATTGCGAAAGGACTATTTCGCCAAACACCCTCAAACAGGTGAACCATTAAACTACGACGTCTTTACCAATACATACTTCATGGAACATTACCGGGCTTATAGAGATGCTCTTCGGAGCGTGTGGCCGGATGCAATCATGTTCTGCCAACCTCCTGTCATGGAGGTTCCGCCCGACCTAGAGGGAACGGCGGACGATGACCCTAACATGGTGCATGCAGCTCACTACTATGATGGTCTTACTTTGTTGACGAAGCACTGGTAAGTAAATTGGCCGTGTCTTTCCGCGCATCTCCGTCTTTGACCATGACCACTCCAGGAATCGACTTTACAATGTGGATGTAATTGGGGTACTTCGTGGCAAGTACCTCACACCAGCCTTTGCCATCAAGATTGGAGAGTCGGCGATCCGCAATTGCTTGCGTGATCAGTTGAAGTTTCTAAGGGACGAGAGCTTGAAATATATGGGCAATCACCCCATGGTTTTCACAGAGATCGGCATTCCCTATGACATGGACGACAAACATGCCTACAAGACGGGTGATTATAGTAGTCAGGTCAGCGCTATGGACGCCAACCATTTTGCACTGGAGGGCAGTACGGCGAATGGCTTCACATTGTGGCTTTATACTACTACGGTAAGCGGCAAGCAGTAACGCTACTACGCTGAGTGAAGAGGCATCGAGACTGACACCATGACAGAACAATCACGAATGGGGTGACAACTGGAACGGGGAGGACCTATCGATCTATTCGGTCGATGATTTCGAGCTTCCCAGCGGGAAATATTCCGACTTGGAAACTGACTCTCGGGTAGAGACTGACCCTCACTCACCAGCATACTCCGAAAGTCAGGGTAGTATTCAGCACCAGTCGATAGGGCCCGACAATCTGAAGAGTGCCCTAGCAGCTCCCTCTATCACATCAGAGTTCAGTCAGTCGAACGAGGACAAACTTGGGTTCCGTGCGGCAGAGGCCTTCATCCGACCGAGTCCGATCTTCACCAGCGGCCTAGTTTCGAAGTACACGTTCGACCTCAAGAACTGCACATTCACGCTGTCGCTGATTGGAAACGAAAGGTCACTAAGCGAGGAGACTGCGACTGAGATCTACCTTCCCGAGTTCCATTTCCCTGGAGGGCACACTGTTGTCTCTGTCAGCAGCGGAGAGTGGACCATCGACTCGGATGAGGTCAACTCAGTCAAGGTCCAACGGTTGCGTTGGTGGCATCCGGCGGGGGCTCACGATATCAAGATCCAGGGGGTCAAACGTAAGCCCGGCGAGTCTGCCACATCGTCGAGTGATGAACTGTCGTATCTAGAGCAATGCCAGAGCAGCGGATGCAGCGTGATGTGAGTGCCCTTAATTGGCGTGGGTTCTGTGTTTCTGTCTTTAATATGCGAGCGCTCTTTGTGGTTGTGACATTTGTTTTCTGAGATCTTGGATCGAGTAAGTCATGATAGTATAATTACTCGAATATGAAGTCAGTAATTATAAGTTGAATAGTCATGCAGTCGTGAGTGGCATTTGAGATAGAAGATGATGTACTGTGGTGTGTGTGTGTTGGGGGGGGTATAAGTAAGGCGGGCAATAGGCGGCAAGAAGTAAATAAAAGTCAAGCTGGGTCTACTGGTGCTTATCGATAAGAAACCCTCCAGGAAGCGGTGAGGAGGACTGGCGGGGGAAATGGATGAATCGGTGTGGTGATTGGAGCGGGAGCGCGTGGAAAATTCTCCTGGTAAGGCGGGCGTTGATTATCTGCCGCTGCCGCCGTATCGATTTACTGTTGCTGTTGCTGTCGCTCCTCTCTCTTTCCCTCTTCCCGTACTTTGGATCCAATCTTCCCTCCAAATCTCTTCTTTAAGCTTCAAGTGTGGTGGTTAATACGCACTTCCTCACTCCGTATTTGTCTCTCTTTACATCTTTGTTAAGACTACTGTCTATTTATTCATCCCAAATCATATATCAAGAGCAGGAGAAGGGGGAAAAAATCAAGGAAACAAAACACCAAAACACCATCTATAAGCACTCCACTTCTCTTTAGGCAGAACAACATCGGCGCCTCGCAGGGAATCTCCTTTACTGAGCCGCCACTGCCCTCCCACCCCCTCCCCCAGACGGCGGTTGCCGTGTGTTCAGCGATTACTCCGTGTTGCCCACTTTGCGCCAAACAGCATCGCTGACTTCGTGGCTGGAAGTCCCGGCGGGCAGGAATCTATTATTACCTCCCCTTAACTAATTTCCCCATCCAGTTGTCAAAAAGTTTGCTCAACCCAATTCCGCTTCCACCACGGGAAGTCTGAGAATCCCCAAAAGAATCAGAAGGAGATTTTGCAGGGGACTAAAAGATAATGAGAACATTGCAAGTGTCACTTCAGCCATTGTCAAGGTAATCATAGCTTTTATTTTATTGTCTTTGTTTCAAGAGCAGCGAAGGAGTTGTTTTCCCACATCATCCATGGCCGCCGAAGGTGATCTATCGGAGGGCCGCATGGCCGACATCATCCGCGCCTTGGAGCTTATCCACAACCCGTCCTCCACCAACGAGCTACGCAGAGAAGCTTTGACCTTTGTCGAGGCCCAAAAAGAGAGCAAGTCGGCAGCGCACAATGGTTACATGCTTGCGCTTCCCGAGCAGACCAATCCTCTCGTCCGCTATTTCGGTCTGGGTTTGTTGGATCATGTCTTGCGCCACACCTCCTTTGAAGCTCAAGACCAAATTTCGGCTATCAGGGACCTCGTTCTGAAGTTGGCGGAGTCGATCCGACCTGAAGATCCTGCTTACATTCGCAACAAGATCCCGCAACTGTGGGCCGAGGTCGCCAAGAGGAGCTGGGGCTTGGATTGGAATTCCATGGACGAAACGCTTCTTCAATTCTGGAATGCAAGCCTCGTGCATAAGGAATTGGTACTATCTATTCTCGAGACTCTGTCGGAGGACATCTTCTATCGTGAAGATACCGTATCATCCTTGCGTGGCACGGACCTAAACCGGGCTATGGTCGAAATCTGCACGTCCCTGGCCGTCTTCGAGGAGATCCATCCTAAGAAGGATAATCTTGAGCTGCGTTGCGGACCTGAGGGATGGATGTCTCGCATTTGCGCTTTTCTGCACGACTGTATAGGGAACATCCAGAACTCGAAGCAGGCCCGGGACTCCGCACTGAAAGCGCTTGCCGCTCTCAAATCTCTTCTGACATGGGCAATCCCCAAGGCCGTGCTCTCGTCCAACTGTGTCCCCTGCATTGCCAGTGCCTTCACCTGCAATGACGAGCTTGTGCTCTTGGCGGCCGTTGAAGCTCTGCATGCGCTGTACAGCAGGTCTCACGTTGAAATCGAAGGATTCCAGCCCTTGGTACACTTCATGTACGAGACTCAAGCGCTCAGTGTGCTGCAGAAGCTGTACGAATGGTCAGTTGTGGGACCAGACGATGTGGACGACACCAAGTATACTATTTGCAAAAAGCTCTCCGAGATGGTTTCGTACATCGCTGGATTTCTCGAAGAGAAGGCATTCTCATTAGAAAGCGCACAGGGCATGGACCTACCTTTCTTCTTTCATCTTACCATTACTATCATCCAAAATCAAAGTCTCACAATCTCGATCCCTGTCCTTCATGTGTGGTCTAAATTGATAGCCTCCGAGAGGATCGGAAACACGGACCTCGTTATTGGTCTAATCCCTTCGCTGCTGAGTATTTGTACTGAGCGCCTCATTCGCTGGGAATCTCTTCCTGCAGAATCCGACAATCCTACAGTGATGTTCCTTAATGAGGACATCGACACAATCCCCGAGAGACACGCGTTTGTTGGGAACTATCGCCGATACTGTTCCTCCATCATCGAAACGATCGTCCAAAAGCGACCCCAGGATGCCATACCTCATATACTTGCCGGAATTGACGGAAACCTAGACAATCTTTACAGCGGCGTGGAACCTTTCACCGTGAAGTCATTTTCAAAGACCTCTATACCCCTTATGCGCGCCGATACGCAGTTTGCGGTTGTCGAAGCAACGCTAAAAGGGTACAACAAATGGGTATCTGCTCATGGGAAGATGCCTCAGCAAGATGAACAGAAGCGCAGCGACCTGGAACAGATTTTGGAGGCGTGGGCTTTCAAATTAATGCAGCATAATTTTGAAGATCCGGTTTTGAAACAGAGAGTAATCAAGCTCATTGTCGATATTTCCGCCAGAGCTCTCGACAAGACCCCGAGCTTTGCGCTCAAAGCATTGGAGTACATCTTAATGACCCGCCTCCCGGACCAGCCAGAGTATCCCGTCTACTCAGAATCAGTCAAAGAGCTTCACGGTCTGGCCAGTCATGAGCTCCGGCGGTTGGCCATGCGCTACGCAGACTACTTCTCTACATTCTACGACATATTGGAACCCAAGATCAAGGAGATATCCATGGCCAACCGGGTAGACGATAAGCTTCATATGGAGCTCACTTCGATCCTGCTTATCATCATGCAGCGAGCAAATAATGTCGAACCCTACCTTCGCCAGTCTCGTCTTCTGTCTTTCGTGGAGCCGATTAAGCAAGCATGGCAGGAGGAAGAATTCCGGACTGTGAGCTCAACATTTGAGGGCTTTTGTGCTATGCTCGGACTACAGAATGTCGGAGCATATATGCAGTCCAGACAGGCTCAAAAGCTTGAAGACTGGTCCTCTGTCCCACTGGACAATGAGGGTAAGCTCATTCAGGAAGAAATGACTAGGAAGTTTCAGCAACTACCTTTGAGAGGCACCAAGACGATGTTGGCCGTCTCTACGGATAAGCTCAAAAGGTCTGAACCAGCATATGAGCTTGCTTGCAATGTATGGCATGATCTTATTCCTATCATCTTGCCGACGCTTCTACAGTTAGTCAGTAATGCTCATGCCTTCCACAATCCCGGCAACTGGAAGGGCTTGCCCGCAGACATGGCGCCGGTTGTGGAACGCATCTTGACTGATAGATTTTGGCAAGCCGGGATCTCCACTGGTAGCCGTGACGAGTTCTATGCTAAGATCACTGCATCTCGTGGCTCAGTCGAAGGATTCGCCTCATCTGTGAGAGGCAAAATTCGAGCTGTGCGTGAAGCGTGCTACTCAATGTTGTTCAGCATGAGCCGACTACGGGAGAATTTCTATGGATTCGCAGAACTTCCAGGTCCCCTCTCACAAGCTCTCTTCAAGGACTCTGTCCACCTTTCCTCTCATCAGTTCTCTGTTCTTCTCAATATCTCACGCTGCTTGATTGATGACTGCCCGGTTCGCTTCCGAAGCAATTTCCTGCCTCCAATGCTGGCCACCCTCTTTACCAGCATCGACAAGAAGGTCACGTCAGAATGGGAGCTGATTGAACAGAGAAAAGAGGGACTTGCTGAGTCTGACGACCTGACTGACGAGATGAAGTCCGAGAGTATCTTGCGCCAGTTGACGTATTCTGCGGTGATCATGGTAGCCAGTCTGCTTGATCCTCAGCGTGGTGGTAAGTCAAAGAGCGTTGAATATTTAGAAGCATGCTAAAGAGTAATCTAGATCCTGATGACGAGCTAGCAGATCCCGGCGCTCTGCAGTCTGCACCGGCACTCTCGGACTCTATCCGGCATTTTATTCTTTCTTCACCAGAGATATTTGAGCCAGTTATGCTTTTCTGCACGCATGCCCTTCGTATGCGCGATACCCGTTGCTGCAGCATCATCACCCGTGTCATTCGCTCCATCCTGCAAGACTTTGCCCCTCCCAACAATACACCTACCACAATCACCATCCGCGAGTTCATTTCTTCCGAGGTCCTCAAGGCTTGCATCACGTCTGTGCATGAGCCCTATTTTGTCGACATGCAGAAAGATCTTGCTCAGCTCATTGCGTCTATCTGGGTACTCTACGGCTCGAGCAGCCCGACCCCGCGCGCAGTGATTCTGAGCCTTCCTGGCATGAGCGAGCAGCGAGTGGCCAATGCAGAGGCCGCGCTGGTAAGGTCAACTGCCGCAAGACAGCAAAGAGCCTTGATCTTGGATCTTCTAGAGAGTCTGAGAGGCGTCAGCATAGCTGAGCAAGGCAAGATCTTGGGTTCACGCGAGGACCGCCGGAAAGCGCGGAGTGCCCTGCAGGAGAGATACATGACGAGTGAGATGGAGGGCCAGCAGAATCAGAAAGTCGATATCAACGACGGACCGGATCTGTCCGGGGTGGCGGACTTGTTTGGTTAGGATCCCACAGTTTATAGATTTTCTGGGGTAAGACCGCTTCACGGTTTACCCCTTTGTATAGTACGGCGGTAATGTACGGCCACTGCCGTCACAGCTACCTCTTCATGGGTTGCATAGCTATTACTAAAGAATATAGACAGCTTGTTGAAGCCACCTGGGGTTCAGGGAGCGAGAAGTGTCAAGGTAATTCGGGCAAGCTCAAACACAAGTCGCCGAGTTGAGATCATATAGTATTAATTTCCGATAGCCAGTGTCTCGAAAACGACCACGACGGCTAACTTGATGTCGCGTATCTCGCATGAAGGCTGCATTAACTAACCTTTTACTCTGCCAGCTACGAAGGCTTCACCTCTCCACGTGGAGGTGGCTAATCCCAATTGAACATAAACCCAGATCCATCTCATAAATTCAGGATTCTGTCGCCTCTGCACCCCAGGACGCAACGAGTCGAAACTACCTCTTTGGAAAAACAAGAACAAACTTTTTTTCAAGAAAAAGAGGCCCACATTCGCAATCCTAAATAAAGTACAGTACAGTACACAATAAAAACAAACGATGAAGCAAGAAAAATGTCTTCAAATTTTTTTTGTATTTGTTTCTCAAAAAAACTTCAGTTTACTCAGTAACCTGCGAAGGGGTATAGGCGAAAGTAGGGCGGACGAAGCTGGTGTATTTCCTTATTAGTTTTCCGAAGCATGAACCATAGCATGATATTCGACACCGGGAAAAGAGAGAGGTAGGGTTTGGGGCGCACGCATACCGATCAGAGTTATACACCCGATTCTCCGAGCCGAAGAGCTCCTGCTCGCGAGCCTTGTCGGCGTAGTAGCGACGGACCTGGTCGCGGTCTTCCTCGGCCTGGAGGAGGGGGATGATGTGCAGGCGGCCCCAGAGTTTCTCGCGGCCGAGTTCGCTGGGGGGTGGGGTTTCCCGTGGTTAGCTTTTGGTTTTGGTCTTGGGATCGGAAGGGGGTTGGGATTGCGGTGCTGAAGGAGGGGTGATGCTGGACGTACTGCATTTCACGCATCGAGTAGTATTGCTTGTACAGACCGTAGCTGACGGCCCCGACCATTCCGGCGAGGTAGACGATGGGACGGAAACCGCGGACGGGGACGTTGCGCTGTTTCCATTGAGTAAGGCGTTAGCTTGCTGGGCTGAGATGGGAGGGAAGGGCCGGTGATTTATAGTCTGTAAAGGCCTGGAGGTTGCACGCGCTGGGATATGGAGGGAGGGATTGAATCAATGGTATAGCATCGATCGGTTGCATCCGGGGTTGGCGCTGATTATCCCAGGAAAGCTGGGAAGGGTCAATCGCACCTTGTATTGCACCTGGTGGTAGCCCCCAGCGGGGGGCATGTCCTGAGGCATGGTGATCGGTTGGGAGGGGGGTGGACGATTGGTTTTGAATGCAGGTGAGTCGTACCTTACGGCCGGGCCGAGCTTCGATTTGGAGATATGATGCCGTTAGTTTGAGGTTGGGAGAGTGTGACGGTCACGTGGTGGGCGGCGGATGTGGTAATGCGGGCTGGGTGCGTTCTTATTGGTGGGGTTTGCTTTCCTCCCCATTAAGGTCTGCCGGTCCGAAATCCATTGATTAATTGTTCAAGTTATTGTCGATTGTTCCTTTAGGAACAGCGGAAGTTTGAGGCTCTTGGATATCTACTAGGGCCGGTTTGGCGAGATAATAGATTATATTTACAGTGTCTAATTGGAGGACGCTTGCCTTGAGAGACCTTTTGTTGTTGGGCTTTGTCTCCATTGTGCCATTGTGAAGTGTGCTTTCTTCCCTTCGAGAAAAGAAAATGGAGGAAGAAGGTCGTCCCAGAAAGTTGGTCAAGCTCGACCACGACGACTCGCAACAGCAATCACCACCACAACAGGACACAACGATGGCGGAGTCGACTCCTGTGCCGGAACTCTCAACCGCCCCAGTCGAAACCCGCGATAATGATGATGACATTACTACAACAACAGCGAACAATGGCGCCCCGAGCGACCCGACCGACGAGACCGCCCCGATGTCCAAGCGCGCCATGAAGCGCCAGCGCCGCCGGGAACAGTGGGAGGAAGGGCGCGAGCAGCGCAAGGTCAAGCGGAAGGAGCGCATCCAGGCCCGCAAGGAGCGCCGGCGGGCGGACCTCCAGGTCGCGAAAGACGAGGGCCGGGAGGCGGAGTTCCGCAAGCAGCACGAGCGCACCCCCGCGCGGTTCCGGAAGGGCACCCTGCTGCCCCTGACGCTGATCCTCGACTGTGGGTTCGACGAGCTGATGATCGAGAAGGAGCGCATCTCGCTGGGCTCGCAGCTGACCCGGTCGTACTCGGACAACAGCCGCGCGCCGTTCCGGTCGCACCTGGTTGTCTCCTCGTTCAACAAGCTGCTGAAGCAGCGGTTCGATACCGTGCTGGCCAAGACGTACGAGAACTGGAAGGGGATCCGCTTCCTGGAGGAGGATTTCGTCGAGGCCGCGGAGAAGGCCAAGGAGTGGATGGTCGTGCCGGACGGCGGCCGGTTCGAGGGCGTCTTTGCCGACAAGGCCGACACAAAACCCGAGGACGGCGAGATCGTCTACTTGAGCAGCGACAGTCCGCATACCCTGACGGAGCTGAAGCCGTTCAGTACCTACATCATCGGCGGACTGGTGGATAAGAACCGCCACAAGGGGATCTGCTACAAACAGGCCGTCGAGCGGGGGATTAAGACGGCCAAGCTGCCGATCGGGGAATACATCCAGATGGCCTCCCGTCAGGTCTTGGCTACGAACCATGTGGTGGAGATCATGCTGAAGTGGTTGGAAGTGGGCGACTGGGGTAAGGCTTTTATGGAGGTCATTCCCCAGCGCAAAGGCGGCACCTTGAAAGAATCGGTCAGCGAGTCGGGGGAGCCGCGGGATGGAGAAGATGAGGCAGAGAAGGAAGAAGAGGGAGAGGGGGAGAAAGATGCCGAAGAAGAGGCTGAGGCTATTCAGGAAGCAAATGCTGTTGCACAAGAGCAGGAGCAGGAGGAACAAAACGATGCAGTAGACGCCAAAGAGGGCAATTAGATTGGAGCTAATGTATGTATTGTACGGTACTTGTAACTGATGGTGGAAATTCACATGATTGGAATGCACCGCCACCCGAGCCACAGATCGATCAACGCCACAGCCGTTGCCACTCGATGACGGCAGAAAACAACAACAGCGGAAATCAAAACATTTTATTTTCTACTTCACTCACTCCAAGGCGTCGCCTGCCACCCCACACTCACAAGTCGCAGTCGGTTTGAGTCAGCCTGCCGTTGACTGTTCTCTGCCACTGCTACCAAGTTCTTTACTCTCGGCAACACCAGTGATCTATTCTCTTCCTACTTCTCTTGCACCTAGGTTGATCAACACCCCTGCTCCCCTAGCAACAAGATCTCCCCTCCCTGATATCACCCGAACAAACAACCTGTTGCTGTTGCTCCGACGCCCGGCCAGCTGCAGTCATGTTCATGCTCCGCAATGGTAAGTTCCTCTCCTTTAGCTTTTGGTCTAGGCTCAGTATCAGACACTTTCACTTTCCTCATTCACTTAACCCCACCATCGACCCCTCCTTCCCTCTCCCCCCCGGTCCCCTCTTCATCTTGACCTCATCTCTCCACCATCACATGCTAACCACCTACCCCTCTCTTTCTTTTCAGTGAGCAAGTACCTCTTCGGAGACACTTCCAAAGAATCCATCATCGAAATTCCTCAGGGACAACTGTACCTTGTCCGCCCCCTATCGCCCAAGGGATACTCAGAGCTCATCTTCAAGGACGCCGCTGCCTCCATCAGACGCACCGGGCAAGAATTTCAATATCAACTCGTCGTTCAACGAGCTTACGAGGAAGGGGAAGAGGAGCTTGCTGAAGACGACGACGAGCAAGGCAGTGACAGCTTGGATAAAGACGAGAAGGTCTTCCTGCTCGACCAAGCCCTTCACTTTCGTTCTGAGGTCCGCGAAGGTGGTGCCAAGATCCTGGCCTGGAGAGACCTCAGTGGCGACGTAGGTGATCTCTTCGAGTTTGTCTGCGACGCGTCCGTGCCGGTGGACAAGGTTTCCACCTTTGAGTTGGCCGCCCTTCAGTGCCAGTACGAGCGGACGTATCGAACGAGCTCGCAGAAGGCTACTCGGGAAGAGCTGCAAGAGTTCTCATTCCAAGAGGAGAGGCCCATCCCGTCAGCAAGTCCCATCTCTTCGCCCACAAAGTCTCGCGACCACTCGATCGATTCTCCCGACGCAGCAACTGCCATGGCGAGGGACGTGGAATATTCCAAATCGAAGGGCCTGATCAAGCCTGCTGCTCAAGACGAATCGACGGTTGCTCCGCCGTCGGCTGCGCAACCTGAGCCCCGGGAGATTCTTGCGCAAGAGAAGGCCGAACTGCACCTCTTCGATTTCCCCACTGGAACTTTTGTCCAGCAAGATGCCAATATCACCGCGACAGTCTCCGAGGTTGGTGACTGGCAATATTGGCTCCAGATTAGCGGAGACGACAAGGAATGGCTTGGCCAGGCAGTCGTCGCTGATATCAACCCTGTCTTCAACTTTGAATATTTGTCCTTCATCTTCAACGCCTACAGCGAGGACGGTTCAGCCTACTCTTGGCTCCTGCGCTTCCATGATCAACAGACGGAAGAGAGATTCCAAGAGGGTCTCATGCAGGCGCTGTGGGAACAGCTGAACGAAATGAAGTGGGCCAAGGTCAAGGAGAATGAGAAGGAGTATGTTTTGGACGCCTTCCAGGATCTGACCATGGAGGACGCTGAGGAGCGCGAAGCCGAGGCTGAGGCCGAGGAGGAAGAAGAGTCCGAAGAAGAGGACCAGGATGACGGCCAGCGTAGCGAACACTACGATTCCGACGAGGAAGAAGACGATGTGGTGACCCGTGAAGATGACGGCAATGTCAACTCGCAATTGGCCGTCGGTTACAAGCACGATCGTTCGTTCGTGGTTCGTGGTTCTAAGATCGGCGTGTTCAAGCACACCCCCAACAACAACCTCGAATTCTCGACCAACATCTCCAAGGTTGAGACTCCAAGTGGCAAGCTTTTCAGCCCGAAGAAGGTCATGCTACACGCCGAAGATTCGAACATGATTTTGCAGAACAGCGATGACCCCAACTCTCTCTACCGCATGGACTTGGAGTACGGCAAAATTGTGGACGAGTGGAAGGTGCATGATGACATCCCCGTGCACACCTTTGCCCCGGAGAGTGTAAGTCAAGTTTTACAGTAGCACCCGTGATTTTGACGATCGCTAACTTTGCGCCTAGAAATTCTCCCAAATGACTTCCGCCCAATCTTTCATTGGTGCCTCGAAGAATGCTCTGTTCCGCGTCGATCCCCGTGTGGCCGGAAACAAGCTGGTGGAGTCTGAGCTGAAGCAATACGCCAGCAAGAACGACTTCTCCTCTGTGGCCACCACGGAGAAGGGATACATTGCCGTCGCGTCTAACAAGGGCGATATCCGCATGTTTGACCGACTTGGTATCAATGCTAAGACTCATATTCCTGCGCTGGGTGAGCCTATTATTGGTCTCGATGTGTCCGCCGACGGTCGCTGGGTCTTGGCCACATGCCGCACCTATCTCCTGCTCATCGACGCCCTGCAGAAGGACGGCAAGAACGAGGGCAAGCTAGGCTTTGAGCGTTCTTTCGCCAAAGACTCCAAGCCGCAGCCGCGTCGTTTGGGTCTGCAGCCCGCTCATGTCGCCCAATTCCAGCATGAAACCAAGAAGCCCATCGCTTTCACTCAGGCTCGCTTCAACACCGGTGTTGATTCGCAGGAAACATCGATCGTCACCGCTACCGGCCCCTTCATCATCACTTGGAGCTTGAAGAAGGTCATCGCCGGCCGCAAGGACCCTTACACCATCAAGCGGTACGGTGAGGAAGTCATGGCCGACAATTTCCGCTTCGGTTCGGACAAGAATGTCATTGTTGCGCTACCCAACGAAGTCAACATGGTGGCGAAGAAGAGTCTGCTGAAGCCGACGCGTGAGAGTATCGCTGGTCCCTTGCCCATGACTCCTCGGCGCCGTACGCAATGGGGTAGTCGTCTGGGCAGGGATGACATTGTCAACTCGCCGTATTGATGCTGATTTGGTGGTTTCGTTTTCGATTTATTGCATTGCATACCCCTCTCTGTTATTTATTTTTTGAGTCTGTCCCTTCTACACCTTTTTTGTTATCATCACGGATTGTAATGTCACGATGGAATTCTCTAACAGGTGGAATTGGGAATGGCGAATGATACGACGATGATACTTCTCCTAGGTAGCTCTATGTAGTGGTAATCAAAGTACACGAATTATGAGATGACGATGGATTATCCGAACAGTGGCCACAGCACTATTGTGGGCGCTGCCCTATACTAGCTCCAGATGGATGTTTCATCTGCCTCGCGCCTATTAAACCCCTCCCTTCTCTGATTCATGCCACCTAGCCGGGTCAATGTTCAGTTAATTATAGACCATTCTGCCCGCAGATCATGATCCCCCAACTTTGTTATCATCCAGCAGCAATCAATCTACAAATAGCCGAGTGGAGACACATATACCTTATTACCATAAACCGGGAGCCCTTCCCTAAGAACCGACATACCAAACCTCTACCCCCAGGATATCGAACTTGACGCCTTCATCCGAGAGCGGCTCATTGCCAAAAGTCTGGGAAGCGGCACTGACGCCTTTCTCCAAGCTCGAGTCCACCCAGAGCCCGTAATGCCCATCCCTACACCGCCACCAGTGTGTTAGCACTGCCGATGAAACAATTCACCCTCAACAAATAGAAAGAGGGAGGAAGGGAGGAGGATGAAACTTACCCACCACCAAGACTCAGAAACCCCGTCTCACAGAACATCATATAATCATTGACACCGCTGTAGGGGAACGCCTTGAAGCGGATCTGCTCCGGCGTCGCCGTCCCACTACTCCTACTACTATGCCCAGTGTTCTGGGAACTACCACCCGTCCCAGGAGCCGACAAGTTTCCGCTGGTACGGGGCAAGGGACTCCGGCTCCGCAGGGTGGTCGACCGCCCGGCGTGCGTGGTGTCCGCGCTGGGCGGTAACGGGAGTCCGGCGCGTTCGAGCGCGGCCAATGTGGCATCCTCTTCTTGGTGGTTGATCGTGGACATCGATTGTAGGAGTTGGGCGGTCGAGGGCGGCTGTAGCACCGAGGCGCGCCAGAGGAAACATTCGCCTGTGCCGAAGTAGTGCGAGTCCGGGTGCGGGGGGTCGGTCATGTAGGCGCCGAAGACGGCACCGGTGCTGCCATTGTTTTTGGTGGAGGTTGTTGTTGTTGTTGTTGTTGAGAATGAGGTGGTGGGGGGGGAGGGAGAGGCGTCGCGGATGATCAGGACGTAGCCCGCCCGCGGGCTGCGTTGGGAGATGGCCCGGCAGTTCTCGTACAGGGTCGATAGCGAGGCGCCGTCGCGTTCCAGGCTGTAGGCTAGGCGCCAGGTGTCGCACAGTTGGAGGCGGGCGGGCACCAGTAGCCGAATTTCTTCGGCCAGCGAGCGCGTGAGCAGGTAGTCTTCTTGGTTGTTGTCGGGGTGGTGGCTAGAGGGGTCGGTTAGGGTTAGAGGGGTCAGTGGCGGGGGTTGGAAGGGGGAGGCGGTTCGGACGGGCGTGAAGAGCGCGTTGGTTTTGGACGATGCGTCGGTGGGTGTGGTGTTGGAGTGCCAGGGGCGGCGCATCGTGCTGCTGTCCTGGTTGCTGTTGTTGTTGTTGTTTTTGGTGGATTGAGGGTCGGTGAAGCGGCGGTAGAGGCCTGAGACGACGTGGGTGACCGGGTAGGAGAAGTAGGAGGCTGCTGATTGATGGAGCGAGGAGGATCGCTGCTGCTGTTGGTTGTGGTGGTGGTGGTTCTGGGTTGGAGTTTGTTGCTGTGATTGTTCCTGGGACTGGTCGAGAGGTTGAGGGGATGAGGAAGTACTCGAGGACAGCGAGTATGACGACATGCGTGCGGAGATGCTCAGGATTTGTTGCAATTGAAGTGGTGGAATTGAACGAGTGTCATAGATCGATTTGGTAAGAGTCAGATACTGACAATGACTATGGAGGGGAAGAGGGAGGGCCAGACGAGAGGAAGAGGAAGTGGAAGAGAGTGGAGAGGAGAAGAGGAGAGAGGGTGGATGATGATGAGGTGTGAACAAGATAAGGTAGGAGTTTAATCAATCAATCAATGGATCAATCAATCAGCCCACGTCAATTTAGTTCACAGGATCCTCGCGTATGCTTATAGATGATCCCTCAGACTTTCAGACTCAATTCCACCATTTTTCTATACTTTTATCGCCAATCCTATGCGGCCAATCATTCTAGACAGCTATTCTATTCTTTAGAGCAGTTCGGGCCACCATTCGCCATGTTCCACTTACTGCTTGCTACACACACTAATTGATTGACTCCGTATCTTTAATTTTTGTACTGCAAAATATCTTCTTCAATCGCAACCTCCCCCCCACTACAGCTCTGCACATCCACTGAGCTCTACCCCAACACTGCAACATGACAGACTCTTCCCCTCCTCCCTTGCAGCAACCTGCCTCCAACACCACTGTCTTTCTGGATCAACCTCCCAGCTGCCTGCAATTCTGCCCCGCAATCCCCGACTGCTGCATCATCGGCACCTACTTGCTGTCCGAACAGAAAGACGAAATAAATGACTCCGACGTCAAACAAACCAAGACCGGCTCTCTACAACTCTGGCGCATAAACCCCTCTACCAACGAGCTGTGAGCTTCTCTATATCCTGCCAGCATCACCCGAAGAACGAGGTATCTAACCACAACCAGCAACCTCGTCTCCAAACTTCCTCTCCCCTACGCAGTCTTCGACCTCCACTTCCACCCTCGCGACCCCTCCCTCCTCTCCATCGCAACAAGCGCAGGCTCCGTCGCCTTCTTCCGCCTCGCGCCTAGCCAAAATGATGATCAACCACCCACCCTAACCCATCTCCTCACGCATTCCGTCCACGAAGACCCCTCCATCCCCGCCCTCTTCCTCGCCTGGACGCCATCGACCTGGCCATCCCCAACCCCCAGCACCAATACTGACACCGCCCCCCTCGACGCCTTCGCCGTCACCTTCTCCGACAGCCTCACAACCATCTTCCAATATACCCCCGGCCCGACCCCGGACTCACCACCCCAAATCGCAAAACTCGATTCCTTCCCGGCCTCGCAGGCCATCGAAGTCTGGTTCGCCGCGCTCGCAACCTTTCCCGACCAGCAGCAACAAAAAATCCCCTACATCTTCACCGGAAACGACTTCGGCGCCCTCCACACCCGCCGCTACGACACCAACCGGACACCAACATCAGAGACAGACGATACTCAGCCCCCACAACTCTCCGCGCTCCTCGACCACCACGACCGCGCCCGCCACCACACCGCAGGCGTCACCTCCATCCTCCCCTTGCCCATTCCCCTCCAAGACGACAGCCCCATCATTCTCACGGGGAGCTACGACGAGTCCCTGCGAGTGTATCACGCCACTCGACGCGGGGAGGTTCTCGCGGAGATAGGGCTGGGCGGAGGCGTGTGGCGGCTGCAGCTTCTGTCATCGTCATCGTCATCGTCTGTGGATGGAGAAGAGGGAGACGACGGATGGACCGGGCTGGTGTTGGCGAGCTGTATGCACGGCGGGACGCGGGTGGTGCGGGTGCGGTGCCCCTCCGCGGAGTCCGGGTGGGAGTTGGAGATCCTGGCGGAGTTCACGGAGCATGAGAGTATGAACTATGCGTCTGATGTGTGGAAGCCTGCGGGCGGGGATGAGCTACCTGTGCCCAGCGGCGATACGCCGGAAAAGCAGGAGATCCTCTGTTTGTCGAGTAGTTTCTATGATCGGCGGGTCTGTTTGTGGCGGGTTCGGGTGTAGATAGATGTAAATAGAGAAACAATATAGTGAATACTTGGGTGTATACTGCAAGAGATACTCATCTACCCTCCGCACGAGAGAAAGAAGAAAAATGGCATAGTAATCCTCATTAAAATGATGCAGACACCCCCCCGAAATCTTTGTCTAAGTTACACCACCCCGCACCACAGAAGAAAACGGCCCTTAAACAATCGTCTCCAACTCCCGCGCATACCCGATCGCATTCTCAATGATCGTCCCACTCGCGACCAGGATATCCTTCTCCGAGCGGGCGGCCGCCTCAGGCTCGACAGGGAAATAGATCCGGCCGTCGCGCAGCACCCACCCCCGCTGCTGGGCGAACTCGATCACCGCTCCTTCTGAGTCCATGAAGAGCAGGTTCTTGGCGTTAGAGATCGGCAACGACGGGTACGCTTTCTCGGAGCAATCGGCGATTTCGCTGCGGATCGTACCGACGAGGACCTACACATGACACAAATCACGTTAGCAGACGCACACGCACACAACCATACACAAGTTCCTCCGCACCCAGCCTTCACCCATAAGAACAAAAGAAAAAGGGAGAAAGGAGACATACACTCGAAAACAACCCGAAATCCTCGCCGGGCACCCGTTCCGAATTCGTCTCCCGCCACACCTTATCGTAGCTCCCTTCCATGAGATTCCGCTCCAGCTCCACGGGGTACTTGATGAAGGGGTCATCCTCGACGCTCCGGCCCTGCAGGCTGGCCTCCTCGACCAAGCCCTCCAGCACCGTGTGGAAGCTCGTGCTATCGCCCATGCTCAGCAGGAGCAGCAGGTACAGGCCTGTGATCTTGCTGCGTTGGCTGTTGCTGTTGCTGTTGCTTTCCCGAGAATCGCGCTCCAGATCGTAGAACGGCTGCAGTTGTTGGTAGTAGCGCGTGAAGCCGGGGGCATCGGTCTGACGGATCGCGGCAAGGGCGCCGAGCTCGAGGATCTCGCGCGCCAGCGGGAGCAGCTCCCGCGGTGTGGTCGGGGTGGGGATCAGGGCGTTCTGCTGGAGGAGCGTGCGCTTTGCTTGTGTGAGGATGCTGCTGGCTTTTTCGAGGTTGTGCGCACTCAGGCTGCTGTGGAGCTGGGTGATGAGGGTGCGGAGGTCGGTGGCCATCTTTGTGTTTGGGGTTTGGGCCGGTTGGTTTGGGGGGTGAAGGGGAGGGGAGAAGGTTAGGGATGCGGGATGGGGTGCTGGGCGTGAGGGTTGGATGGTCGGTGGTTAAGCTGTGGAGGGTGATGATGAGGACAGGTAAATTCAAAGGTTAGGATTGAGATGTTATACGTAGGATGAGGGTTGGGCTGATGGACGTTGACGTTGATGCTTGGAACTGCCGGGAAGAGCTGTCCCCGGGCGGTGAGAGACGGGTCACGTGTAGCTGGTGCTTAGAGCATCTTACCCGATTGGGAATTATCTACTGGACCTGGCAGGGCAGATATAGAGCTGTTGGTAATTATAGTACTATGCGAGGGAGGAATTGTGTGAGGTATTGAAGGAAAAAGCGACTGGGTAATTTAACTAAGCTTCCAATGCAAGCTCCAGCAGAGTCTCATAGTATGGTGTGCCCAGCCCCGTCACAGGGTCCCAGCCTGGAGTCGCATTCCATCCGGCATACGGTACTTGCGCTCCCGTGGGTTCGTCACATCCAACCGATCCTCCATCGACAATATCCGTAAATCCCCTGTGTTTGAGCGAGTATAGCCATGGGTTCAGGAAGCCCAGTGTGGACTTGCCCTGCTCCAGACGCGCTGCATTCAGTCGAGAGATTATGGCGGCAAAGACAGGCGCCGCAGCACTACAGTCCCAGTCAATTCCAAATTCGCAACTGCCGGTGACGAAGGAAAAGAAGGTCTCACCTGGTACCCCCAGTCTTCATCCACTCACCATGATCCCGAAGCACGAAGTTATTGGCCTGGGTGGAGACATCAGGGATGCCGCGCCCCTGTGGATTGTAAAGTCCTTCATAGATGCTCCCTAGGCTTTGTAGATAGCTCGTTACATCCGCATCCTGATAGGAAGGTCGAGCGAAGATATCCGAGAAGCCGCCTCCGGAGAAGGATATGGCAGACTCGGGGTTCGTCCCTTCTGTACCGCCCACCGATGTGACAAACGGACACGACGCCGGAAAGACGGGCTGAAACCGAGTCCGCCGTGTACCATCATGGGTCATACATGTATCGCCGGGCCCCCAGTCACCACTGCTGAAGATGACAGAAACTCCCCTGGCCCCGAGCTGCGCGAAGAGGTTGCAGACAGCTTCTGCGTATGCCGCGGGTACAAACGGCTCTTCTTCCCCATAGGAGGTGCTAAGAACCGCAGGGAGATCTTTATCTGGTAGGTCAAGCAGGTAGTGCAGTTGCTCGACATAGGGCTCATTTGTTGAGTCAGCTATGGTCAGCATCCCGGACTCTTGCACCATCGGCCCACGCCCTGCAGTAGTATAGTACACAGCAGACGCGTGGTAGGACAGTGATAGAGCGTATTGGATGTCAAGGGCCGCCTCACTGGATGGACTGAGCGAGTACTGGAGATTACGCCCACCATTTATGGAGACCACGGAGAAATTGGCATCGGCTTGATTTGGGGCATATTCTGCGAGGAACTGCTCCAGGTCGTCATACCGTGCATATTCCTCCAAGAAGCCTGAGACACCCAGTCGATTGCGTGGGTCGGGTGTTATCTCGGTATCATTGATCCCGTAGAGCTGGCGCAGACAAGCAGGAGTCACTGTCCTCGAGCAATTGCCAGCGAGGTCTTCTGCAGTGAGCGCAACAGGCACAAAGGTTTCTGGACTGTCCAGTGCTTGAGGTGATCCAAACCGTGTTGTAGGCTGAATGAGCTGAACAAACGGTCGAATATCCTCTGGCACAGAGTATGCAAGCGTCCGAACCGTTGTTGTTTGTGTCCTTGGGTGGTAAAAGTGACTGAATCGGGTCTTCATCATCGACTCGGCCTGCGACAATGGAATAGTGAACGCAAGCCAGTCGCCCTGATCTTCGATCGATTCGGCCGGCACATGTTCCCATTCTAGCCATGCACGGACTTTGGCAGCAACCTCGTCGGAAGGGCGCATAGACGCCCGAAGCTCCTCTTTGGTCAGATGGCGGCCATAGTCAGGATGGCCAGGAGTCGACCGGGCTATCACTTGCTCTTCGAACTGAGAGACATTGGACCTGCGCATCGCCAACCAGAATCTCGTTGGCGTTGATGTAGTAGGACCAGACTGTCGCATCCACCCATCCGGGGTACCTTGCAGCTGGTCTACTACGAGGTACCTGTGTGCAGGAATAGGGAGTGTAGCGGCCCCACAGACCAGCACGGGCAGAATGCCCAAGATGATCGGCATAAAACGCGGCCACATGCTTGCGATCTAGCATAGAAAACGCACGACAACGACATAATCGAAGGACTGCACCCACGTGGCTCATTCAAACCCCGGACTTCCCATGGCTTTTGAGTCATCGAGTGAATGGCCGATATCTTCTGCCCTTCCGTATCTTCCACCAACCGATTACAACTAAGCTTCCTTCTGCATGGCGTCCGACGAGAGCTATTCCCTGTCAATCGCGGAATAAGCTCAAGCCTCAACCAAAGTCTGGGCCGGCTATTCCTTCAGCATGGTTAAGTGAATAGAGTCTCTGATTGGTACCACCAAGAGTTTAGTGCGTGAGACTCTCGACAATAGACACGTTGTCGGTCCGCTAGCCAATCCATTGTTTGGCCCGACATGAGTCCGAATTTCTGCTCGGCAAAAGTTGCTCCATTTCCTGGGTCGCTGCGGTCATTGTGTCTCTGGCGGTGATGGTAACCTCTGGGATTGGGCTTTCAGGCTGATAATGAAGCTTCTGGAAACTGTAGTAGGAGACAGAGATAGATCAAACGGGAGCGTGAGGCCAATCGTCTGCGCATTTGCCGTCTATTGAACACTGGTTGGGGAAGCTTGAAGCTTTATTGAGGCCCAGATGGGGCGGACCCATTGATTGAGACCCGGTCCTGGCGATCCGCTAGTCCTGCTCGGGACCATTTGGTTGCCTTAGGCCATAAATTAGAGGTCGGCCTGAGGTTGCTGTAGAGTTAGAATCTACAAGGATCTTTGTCCCAGCCCCAGTAGTACTGTATCAAAATCTTGATCAGACATGTGAAGCTTTTTGATTCCAGGGAAGCTGAGTCACTTGGATCACGGTCACATTGGAGTAATGAGCTGTGGGCTTTGTGTTCTATCAAAACAACTGATCTTCAGTACAAGGAAGCCATTGTATTTGTATTCAAGCATTTATTGAGGGCACTCACCCACTGATTTGCCAAGTACACCACTCCCAGAGACTTGCCGCACTAGTGTGAGCATTCTTCATGGTGATACTCTGAGATTCTCTATTTTCACGTGAAAGGCATAACCGAAACTCTGTCACGGCTAGGTTCGCAAAAGGGAGAGTATGATTTGTACTCGAGGATTGGCACTGCAGCTCAACACGCGTCGGAGAGCCAGAGATTCTTGATAGGCGCGGTCAGTGATCCACCAGACATCTGCTTGGCAGAGAAGCTCTAACCACAACATTAGGAGCAGCAGCGCCCGTTCATCTCGCTCAAGCAGAAGATTCCGGTATGCTGCAGATATACTAGGCCCAAATGACAGCAATGAGTTAGTGCCGTGGGCATTCGATTCAGTTTGCTGCAACATGGGAGCGATGACGCTCAAGGGCATATAATAAGGGTTATTGTCCGGAAGGCTACTGGCAGTGACATCACATAGATCTTCCAGCGCACATCGCAGAGTATGAGACAAAGGCAGATCCCGCGGAGTAGCGGGCGGGGCTTCCAACGCAAGTCGCTTCTGTCTTTCATTTTTCAAACGCCAGAAGCCCTGCTGCGGGTTCTGGTGCATTATTCTTGCTAAGTAGCCTAGTCCACATTCTACAGATAGCCAGCTGAGGTTTTTGACCCTAGCCGCTGCAGTGGGCTGAAATACCCAAGATCTGTATGGTGATCTCTCATGCGAAGCAAATGAGATCATGCTTAGGAGAAGCGCGGTGGCATAGACAGCGTCTAGCTTACTTAACGCTGTCGGGTGCTGCGCGAGCTCTTCCCTAAGCAAGCGTGTTGCTGTCTGTGTATGAAGCCAGCACGCCTTCTGGTACTCGGCGCTTGCAGGCTGCAGATGCTGCAGATGTCGAGCCGAAAGTGCTAGGAGGGCATTATGAAGCATCGGGATGGATGCGCAGTTGGGCAGCAGAAACTGATTGAATATCTCCCTTCCAACTTCAGACGTCAATGTTGCATCAAGGCAGCCGTCAATGTGCCGTAGAAAATATAGTGATCTGGGTGTTAGCGAAATTTCACCAGGAAGCCAGGATCCATTGGGATTCAAGCAATTGTTGACATTACTATAATTAGCCGTCGCATGGCCTGACGGGGCAAGCTCGTGATCTTCTGAGCTGGCTTGACTGTAGGCAGCACGAGGATCACCATACACGCACAGCGTCCGGCGCTGGCAGCATCTGCGGCAGCTGGGGCGGCTCTCATCGCATTTGACTCTACTGCTCTTGCACGCTTGGCAGCCTCCACGGGACTTGGTATGAGACTTTCGAGACAAGCCTCGCTGTTGGGACTGTCTCTTGGGTGCGGAACTAATCCGAAACTTTCTCAGCCCGGGCGTGATATCCATTGGGTTTTTGAGTGTGATTTAGGCGAGAACTGCAGACATTGGAACGCATACAGATTTGATGGTCGTACTCAGTACCCCGAAGTCACTCAGTAGCCTAGGTCTCGGCGCTGCAACAGGCGCTTCGAACCTAATCCCAAAAAGGCAATTTTCGTATCGTAGAGTGGAGCGGCCATGACATTAGAACTATGCGGACCGAGTCTTTGCTATAAATTTGAGCTTTTATCCTCCGCATATATTTGTCTTTCGCGAGAGCTTTACTGAGCATATTGGATGATAAAATGGTTCGTGTTGCTATCGCTGGAGGCCATGGCGGTGTTGGCCGCACAATTGTGGAGGTGTTGAATGATTCTTCTGAGCACGAGACTCTTGTCCTATCCCGCAAGGTTGTAATCATTGCATGTCTTGTTTCTCTAGGTGAATCGTTACTGACAAGGCTGAGTAGTCTGATGATGAGGGTGGCAAAACCATTCAAGTCGATTATAGAAGCGTTGACGGTTTGGTTGCTGTGCTAGACACACATCAAATCGACACAGTGATCTGTTGTTTTGCCGTGGAGGGAGATTCTCTGGCGATATCGCAACTAAATCTCATCCAAGCTGCCATCATCTCCAATGTCACTCGGCGATTTGTGCCCAGTGGCTTCGCCATTCAATATCCTCAGGAGTATGTTCCGCTAGGATGGGCGCATACTTTTTCGTGCCACATAAGCTGATGACTCTTAGTGGCGTGAAGATTTTGCCGCAACTTGCAGACTATTTCAAGGCAATTGAGATTCTCCGACAGTCTGAACTCCAGTGGACCGTCTTCCTCAATGGTATCTTTCTTGACTACTTCGGTCCATCGACGCTTAAATCATACCTGAAACCGAATGTTTTCGTTATAGATATGAAAAACAAGATAGCAGGAATCCCCGGGGATGGTGAAGCTCCAATCACATTCACCTACACCTTTGATTTGGCCCGGTACGTGGTCGCCATGCTCGACATGGAAGACTGGCCGGAAGAAAGCCGTGTGATTGGCGATACTGTTACCTGGCATGAATTCGTCAGGCTGGCGGAGGAGATATGTGGTGAGTCTGGTTTTTGCTTTCTCCGAGAGTCTTTTCTAATTTGAACCGCCAGGCTGTCGATTCGAAATTCATTATGACAGCATAGAAAAATTCGGGGGGTTCGAGATAACCGAGTTGCCTGGACATCAAGCCCTGTATCAGCATTTCCCGAAAAAAGCCTTCCAGTGGGTCATGTCAATCTTTGAACTGTATACCGCAAATGGCACATCCTGCATTACAACCCAGGACTCGTTGAATAAGATCTTCCCCAACATCAAGCCGCTTACTGTGCGAGACATGCTGATCAGATACTGGAGTGAGGAATGAAGAAATCAATGGGTCCATGTAGGTAAGCCACCCCGATGGTCGGGTGCAAGCAAACGTGGCTCTTGAACATGATTAGAAGCCGGATTTGTGTCGAAAATGAATTTGACGATCCCGGGGGATTTCAGGCTGTTCGCCTTTTGAGGGACAATGTTGCGCATTATTTGGAACATTTTGTTTCCCTACAAGTAAATATCAAGAGTTCAACTGCCGATTTGGTAGGCTGACATGTCTGGATCGTGCCATGAGAAATGGATAGCTGCTTAGGCTGTTCTGCCCACGGATTTATGCTTTGCGTATGCCAATTAGCACGCTGGATTACTTAGTGTTGGTCGTGGTGGCTGGTGTTTGCATGGAAGCCACCGGGAAATGGGCCTATCCAGTGGGTCTGCGAGCAGAAAGTGATCCGTCCGCCGCAGTGCTGGGGTCTAGAACGGAGCCGTCAACCCTATTCCGTTCCAGTTCCTCATTGTTCAGTAGAGCCGTGATTTGTAGCTCTATCTTCTTCCTACTTTATACTCCGTAGTGTGTGGAACAATGTGTTGGATGCGCATCGGACCGTCTAGCTGCATGTTGCATTTCATACCCTGTCATCTGTCACCGGATGAACCAGACCCCAAGGACTTTTGGCGATTCCAAAGCGGGTCGGTAAGCAGGATGACATTGGATAGTGCAGGGGCCACTAATTGTAGGCCGGCCGAACGGACCGTGGGGTCCAAAAAAGAAAATCCACGGCGTGATGTGCCTGAATGAGGACGGATGGCCGAGGATAGACATGTCAGACAGTCAGAGACAACAGTGAAATGGCGGGGTAGACCGATGTTCTTCTTTCCTAGGCGAGTCAGCATGTTTCTTCGTTGACGCACGGCATCACTCCGTCCTGTACCTAGCAGGCATGTCTTGGACCCCAAAGTCTACTTCCTTAACCGAGAGAAACCCCTGGAAATCCAATAATGCGAGGTACCCCGTTGGTTGGGTCAGCAAGTAAGAAAAAAAAAGAGATGGAAAAGCAAAAGAAGTATACGTGATTCACTTGTCTTCTGAGGGTGGGAAAGGTACTGTGTGTCTCCGTAAGTGTAGAGAGAGTAACTAGATGGTGGGTTGGGAAACTTGGCACGGACCGGGAAACAAACCAGTCAGGCACGGACTCCCTTGTCCTTATCTGCTCGGCCTGACAGGGACGAGCCCCTCCTGACACACACACACATCCACAAACTAAGGTACTCAGGTATCGTTGATTGCTCTCCAGGCTTCTCCCACTTATGGAGGTATCTACTTCCAATCGCAATTGTCGGACCCACGAATCGTACTGCTGGCTTCATTATTATTATTCATCCTCCATTACTTAACCAGACCCCCATATCAGTTTGAGAAACAATCCGCCAAACACCTACTCCGTATCCCGTATAGTGTTAGGTTTTGGTAAGTGTCCAGGGTTTCCTTGACAGTCAGTCGGCCTTCCTAGTAAATTGATTTATCATCCTTAGCTCTTCGAATTAAAAATCAGTACCACTCGAGTATCGCATCAATCTTTTCACCAAGTCTCCCTGCAAAATGATTGAGAATTGATTTTCCCACTAGTCCTCGTCTGCATGCATTCACCCACTCATCACCTCCACGAGGATCCGGAGAGTAATGATCGTCTCCGTCCTCGAAATGGTACTCCGTACCAGCCCACTTGATCCATGATCCTCTCTCTTGGCTTCACGCTGAATTCGTTACAATGATTACGATCTCTTGTCGGAAAGGACTACTGCCACTTCTGTCTTAGTTCGACCGACCGTCTAACGACAACACCAGCCTGTGAGGCTGGGGCGCTTGCAGCCCGTGCCATTAGCGGGCCTGAAGGCAACGGACAAACCACATGTAAGACAGACACGCAGCCTCGCATATCCCTAAGCTGGAACCCCCGACTAGACCATCTTTCAACTTGACTACCGCGAATTGGAGCTGCACCACCTACATAAGGCACTTTTTGGCTCTAGCACTACTTGCGATTCGTCCTAATCGGTCCTGGTCACCTGGCAAAGAACGGGCAACGGCTGCTGCACTCTGTCGCTCAGTCTGTCGGTTTCTTGTGCTTCTTACTTTCCATTTTCACTCACACTCCTCTGTTTCTCTGCTACTTTTTTTCTGCCCTTCAGGGCGCCCCCCGACTAGCTTGCCCCTCGATGCTTTGATCCCCGTCTCTGGACCTCATTCCCATTTTCTGCTTCGTCTCCGTCTTCTACCCTAGCCGTCTGCGAACCCGTTTCCCTCGAATCCAACTTGACTTGCTCGCTCTTATGTCCGAGGCTTGTCACCCCTGTTTCCTCCATGTCACATCCACTGGTGGCAGCCGTGTGGGAACAGCTAGGGCGCCGTGATCTAGCAAATATCCTTCGCGAAATTATTGGCGACCATGTCCTAGACATCGCGGTATCTCAGCCGGACGGCCAGTCCGCCTCCATAGAACCACTAACCCGAACTGTTTTCTGGATTAAGACCATCTTCGATGCGCAACGAACCTACCTTCAGGGCCTGGCGAGTTTCCACGAATGCCACCCCTACTTTCTTCCTTACCTACTGCCCTCAGAGACCATCTTCTCGACTTTGATGTACCTGCTGAAGGTGAAGCTTGAGCTTTTCCCTTGCAACCGATCTACCGATCCAGAACTCGTCGGCTACCGACATCTCATCGCGCATACTCTACTCGCCGGTTCTCGAGTCTTGCTGCTGCGCGGAGAACCCATTCACACGGAAAAGAAGTTTCGATTCGAAAAAGCGATGCGAGCTGCTTGGCGGAACTCGGACCTTTCAAATGTTGAGCGGTTTCTTATTAGTGATCTTCTCCCCAAAGCAATTGACTCTATCGGCTCGACTGAGCTGTCAGCGACTCAGACTCTTACAATCGATCGTGGGAGACCCTACCTGCCGTCGTTCGCTGCAGGGCTGGTAAGTGCGCCTATTCGACTGCTATCCCGATTTCAAAATAAAGGCTCATGGCGTCTACAGTATCCAGTTTCGGGAGCGCCGGAGACCCTCATCACAGACCTCCTGACAGGAATAATGAAAAACAATGCCGACCAACTAGTTTCGTTCAATTTACTCCTCGATGTCCTCTGGGCAGTAGATTCTGCCCTTGTTCAGTGTCACATAGATCGCCGTCGAATTTCCCAAGAGCAAGGATATACGAGTTCCGCAGCGCTGAAAGTAGACGAGGCCTTCAAGCAAGCACAAGAAGTTAAGAAGAAGTTGACTCGAACGGTACTGGCGGCCTACGATGATGAATTCAATACGGCGCCGCTTCAGGTATTCGCCACCATTATTCTAACACAGACGGCCGATGATACTCCTCCGCTACAGACACGAAGGATTCGAGATACTTGGTCGCAGCTCGCCGGTATTCGGGAATCATGGGAGCGGGCCCTGGGCCAGTTTGTTCGTTGGCTCATCAACCGGCGGGTGCAGATGTGGGATTGCAATGGTGAGCTCGAAGCATTTTCACATGATTATCAACAGCATTTGACCCAGTGGTTGCAAAATTCATCGCCTGCCGACTTTGACCCCACTGCACCGATCAGAAAAGGCCGTTCTAGCACGGCAGTCTACGTCGTCAACTGTCCTGCGGTGCATCCTGTGCCGGGAGCCATGTTGGAAGAACAATTGAGAAGCCATGATCGGAAGGCTTATGAGGTATGCTATGCTGGCAAAAATTGAGGCAGGGTTAGACGTAGAAGCTGATTCTTTGTTAGCAATTTCAAGGAAGCCCCGAATTTCTAACAATGGATGTCATATGCCCTCTATGTCCTGGCAAAGCACGCATCCAACATGCTCGTATGATAGAGCCTCTCGAACAGGTTTCTGACGCTCTACACCTCTTCTCGGACTCAGATGGCGAGGGGCAGCCGTCCCTTCCAGACTCTGCTTCTCGAGCGACCACTTCATGTTCAAGCTCGCTCAGCCATTCTACAAGCCACTCATCCCGCCTTGACTCGGTGGAAATAGTGAAAAGTCCGACCTCACCAACACCTCCTGTGACAACCGTTTCGAAAGCAAATAGCAAGACTCCTAGTGTCACGACGTCAGAAATCTTCAACCCCGTCTTATCGCGCAGTCGGACCGACCAGTCATTCGACAAGCAAGCAATCAAGACTCTTTCCCGTGATCTCAAAAATGTGAAGATACCCTTCTCAAGCGGGACGTCACTTTTCCGGAGGAATTCTTCGAAAGGACAGCAATTACCTCGTCAGCCCCGGTTTTGTTTTTCGGCCACTGGGAGCTGTCTGCTCTTCTGGGGTGCCGGAAGTAACTGGGTCATGCGATTTGAACTAGGCCAGGGCGAGGGCAAGAAGCCAAAGAGTCACAAGTATGACATTCCGGGCGTGCAACAAGCTGCAGCAGGAGATCAACGATGTGCCGTCATCGCTTCAGTAGGACAGGTCAGTAGCTTGCATCACGAATCTTGAACCAGTGCTGACAGGAACTCAGCATTACGAGCTCCTTGTATTTGAAAACGACAGTGATATCCCAGAAGCTTATCTGACAATTGAGACTGATCACCAATCACTACCAATAAGTTCTATGGTCATGTCTCGTAACGATAGATATGTTGCCTTCACACTCAAAGACCAAGTTCGCGTGTATGAGATTTGCACCAGGACGATCCAGAGAGTCTCCCTCGGCAGTGGAATAGACCGCATATCGGACTTGGGCAACCGCTCCTTGATGGGCTCGTTCTCTGGTGCTAAAGAGTCTGGCTTCGAGGCCCAGCGACAAGAGGCTGTGATCGAAAGGAAGCTTCAATTCTCTGCCGATGGCAAACACTTTGTGATCGCTACCCATCTGGGTGATCACTACGCTTATGTCGATGTGTGGAATTGCACGTTCCAGCAATGGAATATAGTCCCTGATAGCTCCAAGTCCTTCAAGCTTCCTTCTGTGCGTCTGCTCGTTTAACCCTACCTCTGGCACTTCATGGCTTACTGATATACACTAGTGGACGACGAATGATGGGGATCTGACTGGCGTGTATTATGATACCTCTCATCATGCGGTATTATTGACCGCGTTCTTCGGCAAGGAATATCCCTTGTCATTTTCCATGACGGACAACAAAATCACCAACGATCCGTTCAGCACACGAATCGTACATGCAGCACAGTCACCATCTGGCTCTCGCTTTATAATTGCGAATGGCATGTGCGATATGTATCTATGCGATGCGAAGGCCTCTGGCGGCCTCAATCGCTCGCGGTTGAAAAAGGCGTCGTACAAGATGAATCCAGCGGTATTTCGGCCCGGACAACTCGCACTGGCGTTTCCTCAGGAGTATGAAATGTTAGCATTCTGGGTGAAGACGGGTAAGTTGATGCTGAGGACCGTCCGAATGCAAGGGGGCGTTGAAAGTGTCAGTGATTATGACCTGCGACCCGACTATGATCGGCTGGTAGTCGAAAGACCGCTTGTTGCCGACTTTCAAACACAACGCAGACGGCATTCGCTATTATCCCATGAGCTGGTGGCAGAGATCGATGGTCTACCCTCAATCCCTCGGCCAGACCTACCTGAGCTGTCATCAACATAAGAAAAGATTGACAGAGGGTGAGGTCTAAATACAGGGAGTCTGTACGTTTTATGATGTCGGCGTTGGTGGTCTGAATTCTAGCGCTGCAACAGCGTATGTACTTATGTGTGATGAGAAATAATATACAATAACTAATAACATGTCTAATGGGCACACACAGCATCCGATGGCACCTTGCTAGATGAGTGGTGGTGGCCTGACTTTGCCCCAGGCACCATAGCCCCAAAGGGGGATAGTGCGGGGAAAGCGGAGAAGTTAATCGCCGGGACCCGATTGTAAGCGACGTCACCACCTGGTCTTCTCCTCATCAGACAACGAGCAAGACAACTTGGAAGGAAAGTTAATGCTCCAGCTGCACCAAGACATCGGGACAGTTACTCAAAGCTTCCGTGTGGTGCATATGTTCTCACTCGGATCTAGGTGGGTTGTTACTATTTTATTCCACTTACTCTGAGTAGCCTGAGCTTTCCCCTCAGATTGCCACTAGTGGATCGCGCCGGCTGATCGACCCCGGCCATGAAAAAACGCCCCAGTCGAGGTGGACTGACTTAGTTGCCTGCCATTGCATGGGCCTAATGGAACTGACAATTTTCTCTCCTGATCTCAGATTTCTATCCTCTTTTGTTAGCCTGGGCGAAATATCCTCGTCTCCAGCGAAGTTGCGTTGAAAAAGGCGACCCTTAAACCCCATATCCCAAACCGGCTTAGGAAACAGAAGATCGGTCGACGTCATCAATACATTTCTTCTGTCTCCAATTCCTCCTACAGGGATTTTCCCCCTCTGTCAATCTGCAATCTTCAGTCTCCCGTCTCCGTTCTTCCTCTGTTCCTTTTCCGTCTCTTCTATCTTCCCTTGCCATCGATTATATCTCTGTATCCACCATGTCTATGCCTGATTTCGACACCTCTCGACGGCCCTCTCAGGCCGAGAACCAGACGATCCTTAAGTCTGAGATACCATTGAAAGAGCGATTTTTCCGCTATTTTCAGCATGAGATCACCGGTATGGCTTAGTCAACTTAATTGTTGTCCTGCGAACTGGCCTTTTGGCAAGGGGAAAGAGTCTGACACGTGTGCTTGCTGCAGCCCTTCAGGAACAGATGGATCGATTGGCAGATACATCCCTGATAGGGGGAGAGCGGACGGATGCAACCGATCACTGTCTGGCCGGTATTGCGCGCTTGTCCAATGAAGTCAAAGATGCGGCTAGCTACATTCCCACCTACGATCAGCGGATATACGCAGAAGTAAGCTGCTACTTTATGTCGAGGGTGAAAGTGCAAGGCTGATCAACGGTGGTATACAGGCTATCAAAGCGCTGCAGGATAAACTAGTCGAAACCCGGGCTGCTGTGGAACCGCGCCCCAAGTTCAGTTTCAAGACTAAGAAGAATGCCTCGGCCATCTCTCTCTCTGATGCGGCACAAATGGCTGCGCAGGTACGCAGTATCCCCGGATTCGCCTCGCCCGGCTCGTCCTCCGTGGGCTCCTCCGCCGCTCAAACCCCGATGTATCCGTCGACTCCGCTCAATGAGCCTGACAACCGGCTGCACCTTCTGCAACGGCCGGAGATTGCCCCCACATCGATTCCAGCTATCCCGGTCGACGAGGGAGCGGATGATAAACTCAAGCCGCCGGAGCAGCCCCATGGCTTTGCAGCCACCGCTATCACCTCCGTGTCCGTGAATAACCATCACAACCTCCACATCATGCTGCCATCCTCGGGGTCTACAGCCAACGTACCCGCATCTATCACCTCGCTGCGCCACTGCGTGGTCGACATGTCAATACCGACCGTCAACGGCAAGCCCTACGCTAGTCTCACCGCGAAGAACGTGAAGGAGAGCCTACTGGTCTGCGGACAGGTCAATGGCCCCGCTCACATCACCGACGTGGAGCATAGTATCGTCGTGGTGGATTGTCGCCAGTTCCGTATGCATAACTGCTCCAACGTGGACGTCTACTTGAGTGCGTCCAGCAATCCTATCATTGAAGACTGCACCAACATCCGATTCGGTCGCATACCCCGCATCTATGTGAGTATTTCCAAATCATCTCATCTTGCTGTAAGCACTAGTCTAACCACCCACGACACACAGACATTGAACCACGATCGGCCCGACGACGAAGACCGCTGGAGCGAGGTCGAAGACTTCAAATGGATCAAGCCCGAGCCAAGCCCGAATTGGAGCCTGCTCGATCCCGAGGATGCGGTTCCCGAAGAGGTTTGGGCGGAGATTGTGCCCGGAGGCCCCGGCTGGTCTTTGGAGGATATTCTACGTGCCATAAACATCTCAAAGGTCTAAGTCATTGTATTGGGGCGTGGGCGTGGATCGTCAAAGAAACGGGAGCGTGAGGCGTCGGGGAAATTTACGGAAATTTCTTTTCGTTCGTATCTCACATTTGGCTTTATTGCATGAACTGTTTTCCATGGAAAGGTTGATATATACAAGGAAAGAAACTTGGCGCCCTGGACAAGCACTGCGCTTCTAGCAAAGAATAACGACGGTGGATTGTGCCTCATTTGTCATTTTATGTGGTGATCTGCATGGTTGCTTGCTCGCTTTCCTGCTTTTGCTGCTGGCTTTCTTAGTGCTGATATCTGAAATCTCTGCATGAGACTTCCATTTACTCTTCTAATTTCACCTACATTTTTCTTGTCTTATGGACGCCAGTGTACCGCTCAGGTCTACGTGTAATGCGAATACAGCTCAGTGGTATACATGACACATCATAAGACAATGCTTGGCTATCTGTTATCAGGTAGCTAGCTGCGTCCGCCACTGGGCCCTCGAGGAGTTGCATTCCGAGCCAGGCAGGGTAGTGAGGGTGCGACTATCGGCAAGGAAAGTAGGTAAGGAGTTAAAGGAAGCTACGCAGCAACTCGGTGCATCCCGCGGCTTTGGCATACCGGGATGAGTATAAGAAAAGAGTATGGGTCATGCTTCGCAAAAGAAAACGAGATGAAGTCTATTTCCACCATAGAGAACATCGCATTCTCGACTCGACTCCATGACCAGGCTGCATACTTCGTGGTGGCTATTCCACCAATTCCTCTGGGTGCTGCTACTGCTGCTGCCCTGTCACTGCTGTCATATCTTAGATACAGCTGCAGGCGACGTCAAGCATACCCTCGGCCCCAAGTTATCCAGTGAAGCAGACATATATACCTCCGCGGGAGTGTCGAGTACGACCGCCTCGCGAGGCGCTACACCGACTTCGATCGTCCTACCTTTGCTGCTGTTGTGGCTGTGGCATCAACCGGTGATGTAGTGGTAACCGTACGTTGCGTCTGTCTGTCTCTCTCTCTCTCTCTCTCTTTCTCCACATCTTTCAAAGCGTCCTTCCCTGCGCACTGTGCCTTGTTGATGATCTCCCTCGTTCCTAGATTCAATACGCCCGAGACCACCACATCCCGTTTCTTGCGCAGTCGGGGGGTCATGCTTTGGCTGGATCTGTGGTCGTTGGGGATGAAGACCTCCTTCAAATCAATTTGCGGCAGCTCAACAAGGTCCGATTCGACTCGACTGGGACTTTTGCTACGGTTGGGGGCGGTGTGCTGATGGATGAGTTCATTAATGCGACGCATCGGAATGGACGAGTAATCAGTATGGGTTTCTCCTTTTACTCTTGTTTTTGTTGGATGTTTGCTTAGTAGACAATAGTTCAGCGGTGGGATCTTCCCCGCGTACTGGCGTGATGGGGGTGACTCTGGGAGGAGGGCTGGGTAGGTAGTTCACCATTGTTCATGGCCCAAAGATTCTATTAACAGAAAAAATCAGGTCGACTTCAGGGACTGTACGGATACATGATTGACAACATCGTCCAAATGACGGTCGTCCTGTATGATGGAAGTATTCGAACGGTGTCTCCCCACGAGAACCGCGATCTCTGGTGGGGGATGCGTGGAGCCGGTAAGTAACGAAGCGCTTTTTCACTTTCAACCTCAACCTCAACTTTGGGACTAGAAATAGAATGATGATCAATGATTCACAGGGCAGCAGTTCGGAGTGGTCACGGAGGCGATGATACGCACGTACCCGCAACAGAACGATGGGATGCATTTTGTGGCCGACCTGGAGTTTGAGAGCACCGCCGCCGCGCAGATCTTCGCCGCCGTGAATCGCATCGCGAGCCCGGCGCTGCCCAGCCATTTGGCCATTACCATTGTCTCCCACTATCAGGGTGATGGGGAGCCGGTAAGAATAATCAAGCCCCTTTCTCGTGTGTTTCTTTGCTCTGTCCATATCTTTCTTTCTTTCTTTTTTCCTTTTTTTTTGTTGAATTGGACTGACACCATCGTCGACGACCAAACTCTAGTCCCTCCTGCTCGTGAACTTCATATGGTCCGGGCCCCGCGAGACGTCCCTGGAGTATCTGCGCATCTTCCAGGAGCTGGACCCCGTTTCCTGCCGCGAGAGCTCAGTCTCTTGGGACGTCCTTTCGTGGGTGACGTATCGGGCGCTGAACCGATTGATCTGCGACAACCCGGGGGGCCAGAAAAACAGCTACTCGGCGAGTGTGGCCTCCTACGATCCTGAGGCCATGGCGGCGCTGGTCCACGACTGGGAGGCTCGGAATAGAAACCCAAAGTCTCGAGGTCGGGTGAGGTTCTCCCTGATGATGCAGACTTTTGGCAACACGTCTACGTCTACGTCTTGTAGGGCAGTGGAAGAGGAGGATGCGTTTCCGTGGAGGAACAGGTTGAATCATCTTGTGTATGCTACCCCACCCTTCTACCTCTCCCGCTAAATGGTGATTTGTAACTCTGGCAGCTCTCTTCAAGCACAGTACACGGATGAGTCGTTGCGCGCCGAAGTGGACGATTTGCTCCGGGCCAAGCGAGACCTTCTGGTCGGAGACGGAAGACTGCAGCGATATGTAAATCTGGGGCATGGAGTCGGCGACCCGGTCAAGGCCCTGTATGGCTACGAGGGCACCCGACTGCGCCGGCTGAGGGCCCTCAAGGCCCGGTACGATCCTGAGGGTGGTTCGATCTGTATCAACCTCTGCGCCGGTCAGGAGCTCGGCGCGACCATAGTCTGGGTTGGGGGCAAGAAGGGATGATCATGCATGATCAGCAGGTGGGAGATGGATCGAGTCATAATGAGCTTTAGTTGGTTGGGGAGGCTTTTTTGGCCAGCATATACCCGTACTACGATGATAAGCTGTGGAAAGATCATCCAATGGAGTATCCTCCATACCAGATATTGATGATTATTGCCCCCTTGCATGTACTGTATAGCCTCGATACTATGACGAAACGTCTGCTGATAAGTATGAGTACGAGTATCAGTGTTTTAAAACCCGGCTTGGTCTGCCTGCTTCGATTTGGTCAATAATGAACCCGTACCTGGATGGTCGACCTCGTACATGCGTCAGCCTCACGACCTGTGACCTGGTGCACTAGTGGTGCGCAGGACTTGGGACAGTATTTCTCAATCCGAATTTCCTTCGCGGATCGTGAGACCCCGAGCAACAACATCATCTGCGGACCACCAGGTTTCTCCACGAACTGTCCGCTTCTGATTCGGACGCTGTCGGGCCCACATATCTGGTGGACCTGCACGGTGTAAGTAGAAGCCAGCCTCCTAATGTGGTTCATGCTGTAGAGTTCGCAAGCAATAATCTATCCGATCTTGCGGTGGGCCCATCTTCTGCTTGTACATGACGATTTTAATAATAAGAAATTTGATGTTGATAATCTGGATAAGCCTTACGGCTGCTCCTAAGCCGGGTTCTGTTGTAATAATATAATAGAAGCGTAAAGCGTTGACTTGCTCAAGAAAGAGGTATTGGCTGAGGTCTTTCTGTTGTTGAAGACGAGCTTGGACTGTTATAACTTTCTTGCTTAGATCTTTCAGATCGCGGAATATCTTGGGAGATGAAACGCCAGTCATGGCAAGTATCTCTGATCAGGGCACTGTGGCGGATGGCTGCAATGTCGGTGAATGGAGTTGCAAAGGGAATTCATCCGCCAGGTGCAAGCTTAGTGAATGTATGATGTAGTGAATGTATCTGACCTAAAAACCTCTCTTAGCTTTCGAAGCTGAGTGGTGATTACGTTTAGTTAGTTCCGACATCCAAGATGATCTTGATGCTCTTGGTTCCTATTACTCTGACATTTACCAGACGCAAGATAAGCGAATATCTTAGGGGACAAGAAGGCGTCATTCGTAGTGCAAAAGCAAGGTCTAGATAAGCAGATATACAATACTAGGCCCAGCTCAGACCTCTGGCCCCATCTCGGCTTGTCCATATGTGGATTAAACCCCTTCCGAGTGACTTAAAGATCAAATATTATGTACGGTACTTAGTACAGTACAATCGTAGCCTGCTTAGGGCTTACTCTCGTCCGACTGTCCGAGACCCTGCACCTGGAACTCCAGCCCTTCGGGGTCGGCGTCGTCTGCGTCAGGGCTAGTAATAGTGGTGGGGTGTCGAGAAAGAAAGAAACAGGAGAGATTAATAGCATGTAATGTACAAGTTGCCAAACTACTGCAAGACTGGATGAAGGATTCCAGAGGAATATTTGGGCGTCAATGGTGTCCGGGGCATGGCACTACATAGTATAGGAGGTACCTAGTAGACCGGGCCTGGCGGCTGCGGGAAGGCCCGCAGGGCGGTGGTCCACGCGGTAAACCAACCCGGAGGTCGCGGGCCCGCCGCCCCGCAGCGCGCCGCGTCCAGCCTAGCCGCACGCAGTACAGGAAGCTGGACGAGGAGCGCACGCATTAACCCATAACCACCAAGCACCACACAGCCCCCGCATCAACATCAACCTCATAACGACAATTACCCGGCGACTGCGGCGACTACGGCGGCTGCGGTTCCCCAAATCCAAAAACCATCGGACACACCATATCCTCCAGGGTATAAACCGGCTGGAGGAGAAGAGCGAACACACCTTCACTCCACGCTGTACATGCATAGGCAGTAGGGACCTCAGGCTCCGGCTGGAAGCTTATGTGACATCCCAGATAAATGGCCGAGATGTCTGTAAGATTGATTGATCTATTCAACTTCGTACATTCTCATTTTCAACGCGACTGTCAGTCGATCACCTACAGACATGGCAACTGAGAGAGCGTTTCAGCTAAGAAATAGACTCGAATTCAAGAAAGAGTTACAACGCTCAGCAAGGAGATATAATTTTCCTAAACAACCAAGAAGACTACTTATGTTAATATAACCACATTATTATGTAGGTCAGTCTCACTTCCAACGGATAATTTTGCCACAGATTTAAATAAAGTATGAAATGATTCGGAATATGACCGAGCAGACGCTCTACAACCTTATCGACCGGCAGAATCGGAGGTAATATTGCCCGACTCACCGGCACTGTTCGATTGGTCGTACGCATCGGCAGTCCGCTGCCCGACTACCGGCGGTGTCAAAGTAGACGAAAGAACCGGAAGTATAGATGTCCGACATCCCGGTGGTGCCCGTACGGCACAGCTCAAATCACTCGAGGCCATCATGTGTTACTACAGGTGAATCTCATTCAAAATAATTTCCCAACCGTGGCATTAATCTTTTGCTCAACAAACCATTCTTGGCTGATTGGTTGAGGCAGACTTCCATAGAATGCTGTGTTCAATCACCCCAAACTGATCGCGCAAAAATGATCTATTATCGAGAAAGTAAACAAGAATACCTGCTCAACGCTGTGAAAGATAGACCGACACTCCTGGAGCAAGATCGACTTCCTGACTGCGAACTTGAAGGAGAAATGTCTGGCGCATTTCTCGCGTATCGGCAGGAGATTTTGTTGAAGAACTAAGCTTCACCAGAGGGAGGAATAAGCAAGGCTGAGTATATGACGGTCTGTAGTGGATGCTCCGCATTCCTTCGTCCCTCTTGTTGCGTACTATTTAAGACTTGTAGCCCATCACTTGTAAAAGAACTACCACAAAACTCCCAAATTCTTCTGCTACCAGTCATTATCTTATCTCATCACTCGATCCGGGTACCATTCCAAGACGTCATGCACAATCTTGCAACTGCTGTGAGCGACGGCTTCAGAGGCCGTCGAACGATCTATGCTCTTACCAATGAATCCACTATCTCTGATGAGAGACTAGAAGAATTGATTCATGAGGTCGTCCTACACACCCCTAGTGCGTTCAATAGCCAAGCAACACGTCTAGTGGTTCTACTCAAAGATGAGCATCGGAAGCTATGGGACCTGGCAGCAGAAGTGGCCTCCTCGACAGTGAGCCCGGACTTGTTTGAGAAGCTCTACAAGCCGCGGATTGCCATGTACCGTGCTGGATACGGAACTGTAAGTGAGCCCTGCCGGTGCGCTTGGCCTTAGCGTCAATGAGGTCTAATCACCAGGCAATAGGTATTATTTTACGAAGACCCGGTGCCTCTGAAACGCCTCGAGGAAAAATGGCCTATGCTCAAAGACAAATTCCCACAATGTGAGTAACATCACACGAGAAGATTAGAAGTACCGCTGTGCTAACTTCTTTCCAGGGACTGAGCATTCTAATGGCATGCATCAATTTGCACGTAAGTACTGTCGTTGTCTGGAAGATAGATCAACATTTCGCTAACACAACCTAGTTTGGGCCCTTCTGGAGGCAGAAGGGCTGGGGTGTAATCTTCAACATTACAGTCCTATGCTCGATGCTCCTATTGCTGAGCAGTGGAAAGTCCCTAGAAGCTGGAGTCTCAAGGCTCAGTTGGTTTTCGGGAAGCCAACTGGTCCCCCGGCGGAGAAGACCTTTGAGCCTTTGGGCCAGAGAGTATTTTTCCACGGGTAGTTTTCAAGTTACTGGTTACTTTGACATGATACTCCTATTTTCCAGCTTAAATTTGCTGTCTGTGCAAAAAATACGTGTGGCTATGCCTCATATGCATTAGAGAATTATCATTCTTTGTCTTGCTCTCTGAGATTGAAAGTATCGAGTCGAGTGCTCATCCGAGACAATATATTTAGAGCAATCGAAGCACTAGTGATGCAGCAGAAACAATTGAAATCAATGTAGATTCCTATTCGACATCTTGGCTGAGTCTGGATAGGGACCTAGTTCTTGAAGTTACCTTACTGAAGACGGATTAGAATCCATACTTTTACTCCCAAAGAATACCCATCAGGAAATAGAAGGAGGTAAAATGAAATTGAGGTGGAATCAAGGATTAAATCATATCAGGCTTTCGCGCACGTCTACTGCATTCAATCCATCCAATCTCTATCCTACCTTTTTAGACAATAATCCCTTTGTCTAATCTTTACATAACTTTTTGCCGTGGACTGAAAGAGGTTCTTGGCGAGGCACAATGGCCTTTGTTGGGAGAACAAGACTCGACAGATCTGGGATCTTATTATGCTTTCCTTGACTTGAAAGGTATATCAGAAATGGCTGCTCATCATCGGGTTCCATGCATGCTATTGGCGCGGTGATTATTTTTGTGTGAAAAAGCATTGTGGACGGTTGCTCTAAAGGCCTTGCGCCGGTTCGACGACATGCCTTATCTTAACAGGGAATTATAGAGTTGCATCCTCTTTCAATGGTAGGTTGCTGTGGGCCAGTCGGTTACCCCAAACAGCTGGCGTTTTCAGATCAGAACAGCTCTTTATTCATAGTGGTTTGATAGCCTTGGTTGCGAGAGGTTGCGGTTAGTTGCAAAACTGTTACTACTAGTTATATACAAGTAGATAACTAATATTTATTAGCCACATGGTTCTAAATAATTATATAAAGTTTAAATTTTGATATATTATTACTGTTCTATTTTCATTTTTACCAGTTTTTTTTAATGATTTTTAATATACTTTAGAGCTTATAATCTAATAATTCAATACTGTTATAAACTTATTTTTTCATACTTTCTATTGATTTGAATAACTAAATCAAAACTGTAAGTTCATGTTTTATTTACTTATAAAAGTTTTATTTCTTGTATTAAACTATATTTTATTCTTTTTAATAATTTAGTTCTTTTCTATTTTATTTCTTCTTGAGCGACCTTCCAACGGTCAACAAACAGTCTCAGTTCTTTAAACCCTAAACCGTATCCTCCAACAGAAAGTTGGGGGAGCCTCAGGGCTCAGGCTCTAAGCCTTGATTAGCGATGATACTAGCAAATCTCCTTTGGGGACGATTATCGTAACTGAGGGCCCTACTCAATATGGCTTTAATTCGAAACCATCGCGGGTACGAGATAAGGTCACTCTATGTTCTTCCTGTTAGCACACTTATGGACCTCTGGGAGAAGCCGATGCGATGTATTGAAATATATTACGCTTAACCTACAGTGTTCATAGACGTCTTGCGTATGCAAAGTATCACCATAAGTCATACCAGGTCGTTACCGGATATGGATCCAAGTGTGCAATTTCAAATCTCAACTATTTCCGTAACTAGTATGAGAGAAAGGAATAAACGGAGACCTGACAAATCTCGAATGTATGGTACAACCATTCTGGAAAGAAAGAACACGAAGATAACAGGCTAGAAAGGCTGGATGGAAATGCCCCTGGACTTGCGTAAGCAAGCGGGTCATTAGATAAGAGAGAAGACAGAAATGCTCATTCTTTTTTAAGACGTCAAACCAGAAACCCCAGGCCGGAGATCTAAAATTGAGGCATGCCGCCTTGATTGAAGGTCGGGAACATGCTCTCATCGGCGCCAGTCCCAGTGCCGAAAGTGTCCATAAACACATTGTTCATGTAAGGGTCGTCGCACAAGGCTTCAATTGCACTCATGTCGACTGGTCCCGGCTGGTACATGGGGTCGGTGTAGCCGAACGAAGCATCCTCAAAAAAGCCAGACGTTCCGTTGTTGAACGTGGCAAAGTCATTGGCAAAGTCATTGTCCATGTACAAGAGACAATCCTCGTTCTTCAATTGAGTGAAGGGGTCTTGAAGCTGGAACATCTGGCTTTGCGCATAATTGTTCAAAAACCCGGTCGGCGACTGGATCGGGCCCGATGCGGGAGTGCTAGCTTGAGTGTGGCTCGCTTGCGCCGGACTGGGTTGCCCGGAGCTGATCGGAGCAGGGCTCAGTTGCACAGAGTGCATCTGGTTAGAGGGGCTATACTGCCCCGGAGTGTAGTGCTCAGGGCTGTAGTGCTCCGGGCTGTAGTGCTCCGGGGTCATTTGCAAAGAATCCAGGTGGTCCGGAATCATCGGAAGTGAGCTCATGTGATCAGGGGTCATCTGCAGAGGGGTCATCTGAGACGGTGCCAGACTGACGGAGCTAGCTTGGCCGGGACTCAGTTGCTGCGGGCTCGGCTGAGCGACACTCTCTTGACCAGGGCTGGCTTGTACAGGTGAGGGACGGCGCTTGGCATTGCGTCCGTTGTTCTTCGCGCGCACATAGTTCCATCCATGGGCTTTCTCCATGTGCTGCTTGCAGTTACTCTCGCGCTTGGACTTGTACGAGCAACCATTGAAAGTGCAGGCATACATGCGAGGAGTGGCCGAGTGGCGATCATTGATATGGCGCTCGTTTTCCTTCTCGGTGGGCCAGCCAAGCTCGTAATACTTGCATCCTTCGAACGGGCATTTGAAAGGTCGTGAATGAGTCTTCTCATGTTTGCTAAATATCAAGTCAGCAATCACAATCTGCATGCAAATGGTATCGACACTCACGTCAAATCACAAGGTCTTTGGAAGATTTTATCGCAGTGGGAGCATTTTGTGTTGATGTTCATGGGAGGGGCGTTCTTCTTGCGCCGAGCCATGGACCGCCTGGCGCCCTCATCAGTGGCTCCCAGACTCAGAGTTCGCTTTACCACAGGAACGGCATGCGCGTCGAAGGGTTTTCCACTCTCCAGTGAAATCATCTCGCCATCTTTTTCGACAACAAGCTCAAGTGGACGCCCTGTGTCGGCCAAACCACCCTCCACAACAAGCCTCGGCCTATAATGGGTCAGTCAAATGCTACTTGGTTCCTTTTGGAAGGCATACTCACATCTCCTCCTTGTTCTTACGAGCCTCATCCCTCATGGCCTTGAAACGGTGGACTTGAGCGGTCAGATCGAGGAAGTAAGAGTTGCTGTAGGGGCGATCGGTCGGCATGCACAAGTCACGAGGGTCGACAGTGGTGTAGGTCTCGTGCAGGCACAAGATGGTTGAGTTGCAGAATTGATAGTAGAAGCTAAGTTCGGCCTCGACATCCTGTACAGAGTCATAAGCACAAGCGTCGATCCTGGGACCAAGGTACAGGAGACTTACTGCAGCTACGTAGAGCAGCGCCTTCTCAAGATCACGCAGAGTCCTAAATTTGTCGCTTTCCATCTGTTGACGAGCACCCTCCACGACGTGACGAAAGGGCTTGCATGGCTCCATTCCCAGGAGAGGTGTCAAGATGCGATTTTCAATTTCCAAGCATGACGCGGGGCTGAGCTTCTGCTTGGGTGTAGCCTCCATTTCGGCAGGATGCATGGAACTTAGGACGGCAGACAGAGCCTGGGATTTGGAGACCGATTTGCCAGCTTTCTCTGTATAACTGGTCAGATATGTCCCAACGCCAGATACTATGGACGATAGCAACAAACCTTGTTTAGAAGACGTGGACTGACGGCTGCTGATCGAAGTTCCTAGCCCACTATCGGAGGCATGGCAATGTGTCCGTCGGTTTTTCTTCGCAAATCGTTTGTCGAGATCCTCCTTGCTCAACTTCAACCGCTGAAAATGGGCCTCGAGGCTATCCTCAGAATCAGAAGATTTATCATCCTCGTCGAATCGGCCACGAGTACGGAAAGAGCCGTTTTCGATGCGACCTAAGATCTTAGACATGCGTTCCTGACCGGCTGCGATAGCTTCGAGGGCTCCGGGAGAAGTCGGAGAGCGAGGCAAAAGTGGGAGATTGAGGAGTAGGCCGTCCGAGGGCGAAGAGGTAGTGTAGTGGAAGGTGTCTCCCTTCTTCATACGAAGACGGGATCGAGGAGCTGACGGCGTCTCTGAAGAGGCGAGCAAAGACGGTGGAGGTGCGTTGATAACCCGCCCACGACGGGGATGTCGGGATGTCATGGTGTCGGAGGTCGACATATTATCGTTGACGAGTGAAGGGTTGAAGAAAATTATAAGGGTTGTTGTGAGGTATGAATACTTCTAAGGAGTTAAACCACGTCACTCATGCCCCATCACTATCCAGACTCACTGTTTATGCCTGGATAGAATTGCGAGTCGGAACTGCGATGCGACCGCAGTGACGTATGGAGCCAAAGCGGAGATCAATAAGGTATTACTGGAGAGATGTTAGTTGTTGAAGCCATTCCACCAAGTTATAAAAAAAAAAAAATAAAAACAAAGACCGTCACGCACCAACGGTGGTCGAGAAATGTCAGGTCTATGGAGGTCTCATAAGAGGGAGGGAGAGGGGAGGGGATGATGGAATGCCCCAGGCTGATAATGCGATCAAGCAAGCACCACCCCTTTCACAAAACGGCACCAACAAGACAAGCAAAATAACAAGAGAGGTTGGTGACAGGTAGATGTGGATATTCAGGTAACGATTCTGGTTTAGGAGAGAGATAGGCTGACAGTTGGAGGAGGGACGAAGGAGGAATAATAGCGGAGATGAAGTGGTAAGGAAGAGTCGACGAAGTAGACGACTCAAGTCAAGGAACGGGGTACGTACTGTGTACAAGGAGTAGACGGAGAGTAAGAATGAGGCTGTTTCCACCGGGCTGAGTCTCAGTCCGCGTCTTCTTGAATGTCTGCCTGATAGACGAGCCAGACCATACTCAAAGAGGAAAGGTGCCTGGAGTCTCCCCATTAACAGTAAGTAATTGGCTGCGAGGGGGGGCTTGGATCTCCTCCACAGCCACGGCACTCGTTTCGGCCGGAGATATTCGGTAATGGCTCATACTGTTTAGGCGTCCTCTTTTTCTATGTACCATGACATATGACTCCGAAATATAACCAATGCAATACCTGTATTCTACGTATTCCAGTTGAGGTCGGGGTTTCGGGGCGGTTTAGTCCCGTCCACGTTAGGTTTATTTCCACCGGGGGGGCACTTTTCCCAGTTGGCCATTCAGGGGGCCCAGAATATTCTCTCATGCTCTTTCATGGGCGGGCTCCCGCGGAAGCCGGCCTTTCCGAAAATAGTCTGCGGACCCTCGACCCTCGAGTGACCCCATCCAGCGATCTTGCCTTTGGCTTTTTCCTCTTTGGCTCTTCTCCTTACCGTTTCTGCTTCTCTCGCCAAGCCTCCAGCAGCGTTAGTGCAAGCGTGAGAGGTGGACGGGGCAGCAGTTCTTTCTGCCAAGGGGGGACTTTCACCAATTGCCATCCGTTGCATAACTTACTAATAAAAAAGGAATAAATTCAGCGGTTAATCAAAGCTCATAATAACACAGATTTGCCAGTGCCACTCGCTGTGCAGCTCAACTAACGTTTCATGTTTTAAAACTCCTTCAGATGATCAAGTGCTCATCATATGACGGAATGATAAATCATCAACCACTGTCAGCGGCATCCTGCTTATTCCTTATTTCCCGATTAAATTTAGCCCTCGCGCGCTCTCTGATAGCGTGCGGCCCAGTCAGACAAAGACCCCTGGGACTGCTGGGGATGCATCGAGCGACCGTTGCGCGGCGCCCTAGGGCGAGGAAATCATCTGCATTTTCGATCTTTCATTTCTGGTACGGACGAGATCTTTCCCATCCAACCAGTGAAAAATGTCAGAGGTGAGTGTGGTGGGTTTGGAACCTAGAAATTCCCAACCCGTTTTGATTATTGAGGCCGATTGAACCAAACAAGCAACGAGTTTCTCCACGTCAGCCTTATCACCCGGTTGGAGGTGTCATCATTGCAGGTCCGGCATTTTAAGGGCTGTCAACCCGGCCACGTTGAACTTGAAGACCGAATGTCGTTTCAATGAAAGACGTGAGCGCCTTGATCTACTCTATTGCAATCCAGGCCACCAAATTAGACGTTGTCCATACTTTCACTACGGAGTATTCCGTACCTGAAGTCAATCCGACTCACCTACTGTGTAATATTCTACCAATCAAGTCCTTTGAGTACTCCGACTCCCGCAAATGCCACCTCACCAGATGTACCTCGAGCCCCAAATGACAGGAAGCCACCTACGCAAAACAAGACTGCAGCCCTGGAGTCATTCTAGTGTATGAGCCTCATTGTAGTGACGACGGCCTGCATGAGATCAGTCCGCCGCGCAAGCTGTCAAGGCTACAACATTTCACTGCCAACGCATTGGTTCAACTGGCGCTCGTCTTGCAACCAACAAAAGAATCTTATCAGACCCTTCAGTCTCGCGTGTACCCTTCAGTCTCGCGTGTACCCTTCAGTCTCGCGTGTACGAACTATTCTCAACTCCGTAATCCGCTTATATATCTATTTAGGTCGTTGCCTTTGGTATATTGAATTCAGAGTGCCGCACTGGCTTGGTTGGTCTGTAGCTCTGCAAATCATGGTGGTGTGCTATGCTTAAAAGGGTGCTAGTTCGAATGAGCCCGAGGAAAGGTACCTACTTAGATTGATGGCTATGGGCTCAAAGAAACGGTGACCATGTCAGAAAGGAATCAGTTGTCAAGCTTGTTGGTCTGTAACTATATGCTTTAGTTAGTATGGCAAAGCTGAGCACCTTTCGCAATCCACTGCAGCGCCATTCTCTACACGAGCTGCGATGTCTATCGACCCACGAATAGTACTGCCCACATTTTGTCGTCAGCTCACCAGACGGTTCTGGGAGCATTATATATTTGAATCTCAGATGCCCGAATTTTGGTTTACATACAGTGAAACTCAGCCATTGCTTAGGATTTTTTCCACATTTGTGTAATATGCTAATTCGGGAGCTCATTTGTACGCAGGACTCTACGGCGTACACCGTAGGCATATGGCAAGGGTCCATCCCCCAAAACTGAGGAAATGAAACCTCCTCGTGCAGTGAACCTCGGCACCGGGAAAGGGCAGAACGAGCGGGCGGTGCCGAGCTTTGGACGGCCTCATTGTCTTCCTCCCCGGACTTTCTCCAGCTTCCCGCCAGCCATTATCTTGCTGCACCACTATCTAAGCTCGGGGTTGTCTCACCAGGGAATGTTCGTCTCGATTCTGGCTTATTTGAAGTATGCTGAGGTAACTGGATTCTTCTCATCCTTCAATCCACGACCTTCGATTCTTTCCCCTCCCTCCCCTCCCCTCTCCCGGTCGCTCCCCCGCTCCAATTGAACCCACCTGCGCCATCAACATGGATTACGACCACCACGACCCCAGCTCAGAGCAACCCAGGAGACGACGACGCAACGTGATGCGTCGACGCATGCGCAATAGGGTCCCTATCTCTGCTCGTCTCTCTTTGGATCATCAGCTGCGTGGGAACATTGGTGTTGTGTCCGATGACCTGGTCGGTGACCTTTTCAGCAGTAAGTCAAAACGAGCCGTCCCCCGCTCAATAGGATCTATTTTCGTAATCCGCAGTGTTCTAATAAGTGACGCATGCTCCAGGGGACAATCAAGATGACATGGGGATCTATTATCTTGCGATCTCGCCGCACTTCCCAGGTTGCACCTCGGTCGAGGATCTCTCTTGGACCATCATTCCCGTGCGACCGCAATCTAAAGATCGCTCTTATCAATCGCCAATTCCGCACTCCACCGTCCTTTTCCCCGACTCCGCGCTGTCCTTACAACCATTCTTGGAGAGACTAGGCAAATTGGATCCCACCCGCCATCCCCTTCAGTCACAGCGTGCGATTGAGATACGGGTCTTGGATGCTGTGCCCTTGCCTCTGGATACAGTCTATGTGACAGTGGAGCGGAACCTTCTCCGGAATCATGATGATGTCCAAACCAAGTTTGGAGGAGGCTTCAGTTCCAACAATACCTCTGCCAATGGAGGGTGGGTCAAGGGCGGGAAAGCCGCTGAAGTCAAAAGATACACGAAGAAGGCAGCAGCAGAGGATGAAGAAAGGCTTACAGCTGCTGTGCGCGAGGCCCTGGGAGTCGTGAAGGTTCTGCATACTGGTGACGTCCTGCCGCTTCCCTTACCACCACACCCCATTACATATGCTCCATCACCCCCTGCTCGTATTGCGCTTTGCGAACCGGTCTCCCAGGGACTACTGATGCCCGCGACCAAAGTGGTCCTGGTTCATGCGCGGCCTCACGGTCACCGGGCGCAAAGAAGCCTACGATCAGGTACTGGCCTTCTCAAACAAGTAGCGGAAGATGAAGCCGATGATACCTCCAACGAACAGTTCTATTCTGCGGCTGAGGATAAGCCTATCGAGAGCAGTACCGAGGTAGAAGGTAGTACTACTGCCGACGAGTCGGAAACTGATGCCTCGGGTGGTAACATGAGTGACACATCGGACGATTCTCTGGAGGATATGATTTCGCTAACCGCCCCGGAGCTCCCTCAGCCATCGTCAGGTGTGATGTCTGCTGTGACTGCTGCTACGCCCCGTGCTGGAGGGCGTCGGCTGGACGGCACTCATACTCCTGGGTCGGTCGCATCAAACTTCACTTCTGCGACCATGCGACCCGGTCGAGTTAGCGGTGGCAAGGTGTTTAAGACAGAAGGCCTCCTGCGTCAGGTACCTGGCGACCTTTTGCATCCCCGACCACGGGAAGACGACGACCCGGAGTCTTTCATATTCGTAGACATCGGAACGCTCGCCAAGATAGGCTGTTTCTCGGGTGACTGGGTGAGGATTGAGGCATCTGAGGAGCCCCAGCACAACCCTTTCGCCTCAATCAAGCTTGGTAGCTTTAATAACGGCGAAGAGGACACTGGCGACTGGCGTGCGGTCAAAATCTATGGATTGCCGGGCCTACAGCTTACGAAACCTCGATACTCGATCAACCAAACGGGAAACAGGCGCTCAAGTGTCTCTCAACTTCCCACTGTGCGCATGACCTCCGTCTTCGTTTCACCACTGCTTCTGAACAATCTTGACAACCCAAAATACCTACGCATCTCCCCGATGACTTTCGCTACATCGAATGGCGCGAAGCCCAACGTACTCCACCAGGTCAAGTCCAGCGTTGCTCGGAATCCGCCTCTGGCCAAGGAGGTCACGCTGCTCAAGGTCTCGACTCCTCTGTCGATGGACCGTGTTCTTCAACCTGCCATGTTCGCTGGCCTCAAACAATACTTTGAATCTCGTCGAAGACTTCTGAAGGGCGGGGACCTTGTGGGTATTAGCATCGATGAGGTCCTCGGTAGAGCCGTTTTTCAAGGCACAGCAACCGGCGACGGTGGCGCTCAAGAAGACGATCTGACCACGAGACTAGGACAGATGTCTTATTCCGATCATGCAGGGTCTAAGAAGGTCGGAGTCGCATGGTTCCGTGTTGGCCAGGTTGTACCCAGTATTCCGGACGATCAGGATGAAGCCGGCGACAACCAATGGGGAGGAGTGGCCGTTATCGACTCCGCCACTACCCGAATGGTACAAGCTGGGAGCGACGTCAGCAGGGTCCCGGGCTCGACAGATAATGGTTGGGAGTATTGGCTTGGTGTAAAAGCCGTACCCAAGGCTGCCACTGAAGCGCAAACGAGCCATGGTCTTGTGACCGACGTTTCACAATCATTCATCTCACCTTTGCAGCAGCGTCTCCGAGAGCTGATTTCAGTTGCCACCAGTCCTCGTGCGATCCAGCTCGGTATGAAACCAGTCGTCATCCTCCTGAGATCCCAACAACGACACATTGGCAAGGCTACGGTTGCAACACGCGCGTGTGCTGACATCGGCCTGCACACCTTCCCAATTGATGCCTATGATATCCTTACGGAGGGTGGTGCCAATGGTGGCGATGTCAAGACCGAAGCATACTTGAAAGCCAGAGCAGAACGTGCTTTCCTTTGCGGGGCCGACTGTACTGCGCTTCTGATCAAACACATTGAAGTCTTGACTGCAGACCGCATAGTATCGGCTATGGCTGAAATTGTGGCCGAGGCGCGGGTGATTATCGCTACTACAACGGACGTCGAACAAATGCCCGAGGGCCTTCGAAGTATGTTCACCCATGAATTCGAGATGTCTGCACCAGAGGAGAAGGAACGTGAAGGTATCCTTCGCAATGCTGTTTCAGAACGTGGCATTCGACTTTCACCTGATGTTGATTTGGGGTCAGTGGCCCTGAAGACCGCTGCCCTGGTTGCTGGTGATTTGATTGACGTGGTCGAGCGTGCGTCGTCTGCAAGAACTGCACGCTTGGAAAGACTGGCGGAGGCATCGAGCAAGCAATCAAACCAGAAGATTGGGATTCGCGATATTCTGATCTCTGGCGGCGACGCGGCACGAGGCGTCACAAAGCTTGATTTCGATACCGCCGTTGACGCTGCGAGGAAGAACTTTGCCGATTCCATCGGCGCCCCTAAGATTCCAAATGTTAGCTGGGAGGACGTGGGTGGCTTGTCCAATGTCAAAGAGGCGCTCGTTGAGACCATCCAACTGCCGCTCGAACGGCCTGAATTATTCGCCAAGGGTATGAAGAAACGTAGCGGTATTTTGTTTTATGGGCCGCCTGGTACCGGAAAGACGCTTCTGGCCAAAGCCATTGCAACCGAATTCTCGCTGAATTTCTTCTCCGTCAAGGGCCCTGAGCTGCTGAACATGTACATCGGTGAATCCGAAGCCAATGTACGACGCGTCTTTCAGCGTGCCCGGGATGCTCGCCCATGTGTTGTCTTCTTTGACGAGCTGGACTCGGTGGCTCCCAAGAGAGGTAACCAAGGTGACAGTGGTGGTGTGATGGATCGCATTGTGAGTCAACTTCTCGCCGAGCTGGATGGAATGAACGGCGGAGAAGAAAATAGTGGTGGTGTCTTTGTCATCGGCGCGACCAATCGGCCCGATCTACTGGATACAGCGCTTTTACGCCCAGGTCGCTTTGATAAGATGCTCTATCTTGGTGTCTCCGATACACACGAGAAGCAGAGAACCATTCTGGAGGCGCTTACACGAAAGTTCGCCCTTGCCCCGGATCTTTCTCTTGCCCGAGTAGCTGATCGGCTTCCACTAACTTACACGGGCGCCGACCTGTACGCTTTGTGTTCGGACTCGATGCTCAAAGCTATTACACGCAAGGCCACGGCGGTGGATGAGAAGATCAAGCAACTTCCAGGTGAGCCTGTCAGTACAGCGTACTTCTTTGATCATCTTGCCACGCCGGATGACGTGGCGGTGGTGGTCACGGAAGACGATTTCCGGGCGGCCCAAGATGAGCTTGTTCCCAGCGTTAGGTAAGCTACGACGGACGCTCCGATGAGGATTTCTCTCCTTACTAACAGCATCCAGTGCCAAGGAGCTTGAGCATTTCGAGCGGATCCGACAGACCTTCGAATCCGTCGATAAGCAGAAGCAGGAGTCGGTAAATGGTGCTTCAGGGCCACCGCAAACAATTCAGGATGCGCTGGATGCGCTAAATGCGGGCGGGCAGTTGGAATTCAGCATGGGCGGGCCTGTCGCTAATGGAGACGCTCAGTCCCCTGCAGTCAGCAAGGGAAAGGGTAAACAGGTCCCAACTATGCTGCGAAATGCGAGTGGCCAGTCGACCAGTAGCAAGGGCAAGGGTAAGAGTCCCGCAGGAGCTGGAGGGAAAGCGAAGGACAAGACCGGCAACATCCCGAATGGTGACTCTGACTCTTCCCTTGACGGTCCCACCTCTGGGTTGCGAACGGATCGAGGAGGCTCGCGTGGCTACGATGACGTTGGGGAGAATGAGGACAATGTAGAAAACGGGATCGCTCACAGTGGCGATGAAGATGACTACATTATTCGAACTGACCATCTGGCCCCGAGCGGTGGATCGGGGCTTTGATAATTACGAGAATCACTCGGCCACCGACCGTGTGCCAGGGGGAGGGGGAGCGCGGCGTCATGAGGCGACAAGGCTTGAAGTGGTTGCACTTCCCGATTAGTGTCTGTGTCTGTGTGTGTTTGTACATATATATGATTTGCCATGACTGCATATGAGCATTGAAGTTTGTATATATATATTATTTTTGTCAGCGAACGGTTGTTGTCTGATAAGAGACAGCAGAGAGAAATCTGCAGTGGCCACATGAGGTCATCGAGGTACTGCACAGCACCTGGATGAATGTCCAATGAGCCTGCCCAACCTAATTTAGCTCGAGTCAACAACAACGACTACTACCGGTCTGATGTGTGACGAGTATCATATATATCATACCTGAGTAGTCTTAATAGGCTTTTAGGGGACAGAAAATAGATATGCAGAGAAGCCAAAGAACATTCTAAGTCTGGAAGGAGGAGAGAGCATACTCCGTAGAGGATGTTGATGTTCAAATGAGCGGGACCTCGGAGAAGGTCCGCTGGACTTCACCGAGGACGGAGTGCAGTTTGGCAAAGATTATGCTTATCGGGGGTGTGGTCTCCGTCCTATTCAGTGAGTAGTGTGTCAAACCGGCTTCTAACCCAATGGTCCGGGAAGGTCTAACTGGTAACTTGAATCGGAATCGGCCCTGTTTTTCACCGGCCCTCAAGTCAAGCTTCCAACCCCCCCGGCTTCCGCTCTTCGGTTCTTTTTCATTGGGTATCGGCGCCTTGTGCTCGGTGGTTCTCGCCAATCAGATAGGGACTGACTCTGGTTATCAGTTGGGCTGCTTATCGAGCGGGCGATTAGAGTATCATCATCAATGATAATCTTGATATAAGTTTTGGTTAGCACCATCTCTTACCCCATATTTATTAGGTAAATGGTGTGATCCGCCACTCTCTCTCCCCGCAATCCCTCCCTTCTTACTCTCTCCTCCTTCTCCCACTCCAATTACTCCACTCAGTGGTGTTCCATCATGTAATTTCCATCGGAATCCTTCCCTCCCAAGAGCTCAGATAGTCAGATAGACCATGAGAGGAAGAGGCTGAGGGTGATCAATGTGTCTTACGGTGGAGGCAACACCCTTTCCCCTCCCCTTCCTGGTCTTAGTCCTTCCGTACCCTCCTCCGTAGAACAGCAGTAGTAGTAGTAGAAAGACTGTGTTTCCCTCCCTCCCTTTCTCTGCTCAATTCCAGTTCTTTTTCCATTCCTCCTCCCCATAGCAGTTTCTCTTCCCCCTCCCTCTCCCTCTCCCTCTCCCCCTCTTTCCTCTACAACTATTCTTTGCCTCTAGTCAAACACCCCATCCCCTCAACTTCTCCCATCATCTTGTTTATCGTCAAGCCCATCAGTATTCGACAGCCATGAAAGACCTCCCGGGAGAAGATGACGCGCAGCTCGCAGCCCTGGGCCACAGGGCTGAATTAAATCGGAACTTTTCGATGCTGTACGTTGGCCCGATCGCCCTTTCATGACCGTCTTGCACGTGGCCGCTAAATTAATGCCTATCTGTTCAACTTGACTAGATCAATGTTAGGCTTAGCCTTTGCTATCCTGAATGTACGTTTCGTCAAAAACCTACCATCATTCCTGCATGTGGTTGGCACTACGTCCACCCGTGACAAAGATTGTCGCACGAAAATCCCTTGTGATGATTGCATGGATGCTGATGAAACCATTGATGCTATAGTCATGGACCGCTCTGTCTGCAAGTTTATCGATCAGTCTGCCGTCGGGCGGCTGCGTAAGCGTTGTATGGGGTAAGTCAATCCTTCCCACCTCTCCTGTATTTTCAGTCCCCCAGTCTCGCCTGAATGAAGCCGCTCGACGGCAGGATAAGGTTGTGGTTTTCGTTTGCTGGTCCCTTACTGGTCAGATTTACTCACTGATTGATTGCCTCTCCTTGCAGGATTGGTCACGGCGGGTATCTGTAACCTCTGCATGGCATCCTCTCTGGCAGAGTTCTTGTCAGCGTATCCTACGTGAGTATCGGCCGACTCAATATCCTGGATGGCGACTGACTGAGGTATTAGGGCGGGTGGACAATATCATTGGGTGGCAGGTAAGCTCAATTCAATTGTTTATTTTGGTATCCCTGAGTTCTGATGTTTATGACACTGACTATTCATTCTGTGTAGTCAGTAAGTACGAAATACCCACTATATCATGAGCATCACTAAGTGAATGAAGTTGCTCCGGCAAAATACATGCCTGTACTCTCGTGGATTACAGGATGGGCAAACGTATCTGGCTGGGTGGCTCTGGCTGCCACTGGTGGATCCTTAGGCAGTCAACTGGTCTTGGGTGTGATTTCCTTGATGCATCCGGTAAGATTCCCCTTGCATCTGCTTAGATGCCAAAAGTCGACTAACTCCTTCAAGACATATGAGTCGAAAAGATGGCATCAGTTCCTCATCTACATCGCATTCTGCCTTGTTGCATTCCTGATCAATGCCTTCATGAATTCTATCCTTCCACGATTGACCAAGGGTGCCTGTATGTGCACAGACTATGAATATCATGGAAAGGAACCTTGGCAAGGCTAATCTGTTGCAGTTATCTGGTCACTAACCGGCTTCGCTGTTATTTGCATCACTGTGCTATCATGCTCATCGCCCAACTACAACTCTGGAGAGTAAGGATTTGATTACCGTCGTATTGTACAACAACTTACTCTGATTCAGATTCGTCTTTGGCGACTTCATCAACGAGACAGGCTGTAAGTCGAGTCTCAACCAGTTTCGCAACATTATAAATGCTAATAGAATATAGGGCCCGATGGTCTTGCATGGCTGCTTGGGGTATGTTGCAATCAAGACAAGGTCACATCTTGCCACTAACCGAGTAACAGCTACTTCAAGGAGGCTTTGGTCTTACTGGATTTGTATGGTTGCCCTGGCACGCTGCTCGATAAACATTACTAACTTTCAGACAGGATGGAGTTGCGCACATGATTGAAGGTATTATCGCGAGGATGACAATTCACGTATCACAGACACTAAACATCAGCAGAGATCCCGAACCCCTCTGTAGTAGGGCCTAAGATTATGATCGGCTGCGTTGCCATTGGCACTTTCACCGGTACCATCTTCTTGATTGTGCTGCTTTTCGTTGCTGGTGACATCAACAACGTCATCAGCTCGGCAGCTACTCCCCTACTTCAGATCTTCTATGACGCGACGAGGAGCAATGCTGGATCTATCTGTCTTCTGATGCACGCGAGCCCTGCCCCGCCTGATCGCTTCTGATCGATGCTGACGGAAATTCTAGTTTCCCCTTGGTCTGTGTCCTCTTCGCCGCTGTTACCATCACGACGACAAGCAGCCGCATGGTCTATGCATTCGCAAGGTAACCATAATTCGGCTTGTTACCAGCTTCTGAGTATGAGCTAATGGTCACAACAGAGACGGCGGTCTCCCAGCTTCGCCTTTCTTCAGCAAAGTTCACCCGAGACTACAATTGCCTCTGAACGCTTTGTACCTGACTAGCTTCTTCTGCGTTGTATTCGGATGCATCTTCCTCGGTTCTTCCAGGTAAGTGAACAGCGGATCTTGATTATACAGTAAAACCCAGCCGAGGAGGCCACCGCTAATACATGATTAGTGCATTTAATGCCATTCTTTCTTCGTCTGTGATTCTGCTCGACATTGCATATGCCATTCCCATTGCTGTGAATTGCGCTCGGGGCCGGAAGATGCTGCCTGAAAGACCTTTCGTTCTGCCCAGTATCTTTGGCTGGATTGCCAACATAGTACGTCCAATGAGGCCCGGGATTAAATAAGATGCGCAGCACTAACGATATGCCTAGATCTCTTTGTGCTACATCACGATGACCACTGTTCTCTTCGTTTTCCCGCCCGATCGCATTGTGACCGGCAGCAATATGAGTAAGTTCGCTATCAACTATCACCGATTCGGAGTTGCTAACTAGAGTAGACTACTGCATTGTTGTTGTTGGGGTAGTCATGATCTTGTCAGTCCTCCAATGGATTGTTGACGGTCGTAAGAATTTCTCAGGACCCCGAATGGACGTTGATGTGATTTCGGGACAGGTTGCCGCCGGTGGTGAACCTGCTGACTATGCCGTGGAACACGGTATTCCCCATGATAAATAAATGATTTGTGTTTCTTATATTAAAGCAAAATTTGTCTTCGAGCACAGGTGCTGAAGGACAAATCTGTCACGAGTTTACATCTCTAGAGAGATGATTTCATAGGAATCTACTGTATTTGTTGAGAAGACGGAACAGGACTAGCTTGATGACATAAGCCTGCATAATTTGAGTAGCTAAGTTGCATAAAAGATGTCATCATTTGCATCATCCCATCAGTTGGCACATGGTTGAGGCATCTCTTCCCCACTCTCCCAACTATTGATCTTGATTTCAAACCATCTACTAGGGATCTGATTGTGTACTGCAGCTTGGAGTTGTTATGCTTGGAACTTGGCTTGAGATTAGCGCTTCGCTGTGGCGTTGATCTCTCATACTCATACTCAATAGCAAATCGCCTGATCTCAACGTTGAAGACCCACCGGACGCCAACAAAGTGATCCGCTCCCTTGACTTTCACAACTTATCGGCCTCTTCACTACTCATTGTTGTTATTGTAATCCCCACTAAACAACATGGATATGATCTCTTTCCTACCATCATTTGGTCGATGGAGACCGTGGGGAGATTCCAAAGTCTTCAATATCTCTCCGGTTGAAGTGCATGAGATCGACACGGCCCAAGAGAAGCCTGCCCGTGCTCTAAAGCATCTACTTAAACTGAACCACGCCAACTACGCTTTCTTGTGGAATGAACGCAAATTTCACAACCATGCACCTCATGTTTGTCACTGTATAACCAAGACATAGTACGGTATTGTACTAATTGGCACAGATCCTAAGTTCAGCCTTCCTGCAAGGCGCAGATGCAGATGATCTGAATCGTATATACGAAAACGAGTCCAAATCTCTCGATCCCTGGGAAGACTCTCCCGGCGAGATCAGTACATATGACTGGCGGGACTATCTTTCGCGCCGAGAGTTAGTAGTCAGTCAAGTCCTTGGTGCAATGGCCAATCTTGCTGACCATCTGACCCAGATACCAACGTGCGTTTGTAGACTTCTTCGAGGATGAACTCGTCCGGCATAGCTATGACTGGAAAGAAGTCGCTTTTCAGTACCTTTTTTCAGGCAAAGAACCGATGTTCAGCTCTCTTGTTGCAGATCGTGCGTGGCAGCCTCAAACCCTCTCATCTCTACCTCTCTAATACGTCATAGTTGGACACCCCCTTATTCACCTCGCATATGCCTTCGAGATGTCCAGTCGCGAAGTAGCTATGGAGGCACTGGGTATGGCCGCTACCTGCTACGGTAGTATCCATAAATACCTCGACGACCCATCCTACTCTAAGATCGAACCCTCCTACCACACCACTTCTCCATTCGAGGTCCTCGCCAAAGTCCGAGCCGACAAGCAATTCGATAATCTCTTCACTGCATCGGGCGAGGAAAACATCGAAGTGCTCTTCCGCGACCACGAAGCGGCCCTCCTCAATCACTGGAACGCATGGACGATCCAAGATCCCGTCACTCAGTTCCGCGAGAGCCAGGAAGTGGCCGCGGCGCTGCTGACCGCCACAGTCTCCGCCGCCCGCCCCAAGTACGACTTCTTCCTCGTCCACACTCTCACGACGAGCCACGCGGTGCGGATCCTGCTCCCTCTCATCCCAGGGAAGTTCCAGATGGCTTTGGTCCGGCAGTGGTGGCTCATGACGCTGAGTGTGTATGTCGCGGGGCTCCGACCGGAGATCGATCTCGAGAGGGTCAGGGGATACGAGCTCAAAGGCCGAGATTGGAAATGGACGGCACACATGGCCGTCAAGGGGCAGTACTCGACGGACGCACACTACGTCAAGGCGATCCGGGCTTTGAGAGAAGCGGCCAATACGTGGGGGGATCCGGAGGAGTTCTACCTTCGGGCGGCTGTTCGGTTTGCAGATGAGTTCGATGATTGGGGGTTTTAAAATGGGAAAACAGCATATGGGATACTGAGATAATCAAATTTGGCTGCGGTTTTGTTATACGGTAGTTCTGGTTCTGTGGGGGTATGACATGGTTTATTGGCTGGATGCTATTTCGTCACCTGTACCCTAGTCTAGTGTATCAGATTGGCAACTCTTTGTATTTAAGTGACAGTATCTCCAAATTGAGACATCGTGCTTGGAGTGCTCCGTACATACTCAGTGTCTCCAACTCATGCCTCAGGCACGCAACCACAGACGCTGACCGCCTTTGAACGGCAGAATGCTCTGAACCTCGAGACGAAGACCCCGGATATAAGCGGAAATAAGAGGTAACAGCTCACGAAATCCAGTCCGCGAAACTGTTCAAGAGGCGGTGGCAGAAAGAGCCCACCTGCTGAGCGCGGCGGCACCACCTAAAGCGTAGCGCGTCAACAGCTCCCAAACACCACTAACTTCATTTATCAACTCTCCAAAAGCAAACTTGTGCACAGACAGCATTAAATCATAACGTCAACACCACTATCAATCGCTCACTAACACAAAAGCATACTAACAATAATCGAGATTTCAATACAGTAAAACCGGGGGAACCACACACGTCTCCCCCCCTCGGCACAATAGAAAAAGATGCAACCAACACCAGGGACAGCCGAGAACGAGGACCAGACGAACGCTCTGATCTACCTCCACGCCGAACTCCTCCCGCATATTCGTCACATCACCCTCTATGTCTCTGTTCCTGCTGAGGACAGCGACGCCCATGCCCAACCGCAAGACACCTGTCCTAAATCAGTGAAGGAAACTAAGGAAGATGTGCAAATCACACTCTCCGAGTCCCGGCGCGCGGTGTCGGTATCAGTCCCACCGGCGGCCTCGCCACAACTGCCGGATAAACGTGGCGATGATGCTTCTACGGAAACAAGAGCAGCGATGGAAGCTGAACTCGAAACGGAAACGATGAAACTCCCCGCGCGCGTCACGGAGGCCGCAAGATATGTGCTTCGCGCCCCGCATTGGCAGCGTACTTCTTCTGAGGGGAGGAGGCGGGAGTCGTCGTTTCGGATGCAGGTTGCTGCCGCTGATGATGACACTGGTAATCAGACAAATGGGACTGGATTGTTGGCGGGAAGCGGGGATGAGGAGCTGGGCGGGTTTGTGCCGTGGAGGGCGCCGGATATGCGGCCGGGAACGCGGGTCGGGTGTCGTCGATGTGAGAGCGTGGTTCTGGATCAACCTGCGCGATCGGCGGAAAGATGGGTGTGGAAGGATCTGCCGAGTGAGAATTGGGCGGAGATGATGGATTTTTGGCATTGTCATAAGCCGGATCCTGAGGGTGGTCATAATCATGGAGATGGTGAGGGCGGGCTTGATGCCGGGGAGCAGCAACAGCAGCAGCAGGGTACGAAAGCAGGTGGGGGAGGTCGATCGGAAGATCCGAACGCAACGGTCAAAGGGTATGGAGCTGCGAATCAGGTCGTGGCAACCATGGGCACGATCCTGGTGGATGTCGCGACTTTTCTGGTGGCGGTGGAGGATTGTTTGGGGGTGGTGAAGGTAAGGACCTCTGTTCCGTTTTTCTGTGGTTTTTTTTTTTTTTCTTATTCCCGAGATGAAAAGCTTTTGCAAGGCTTGGTATCTCAGTGCATGAGGGCAACAAGAAGGAGACCTTTCTGGCCTGTTTTCCTCCGTGGTATGGTCTCCGATACAATTGCCCGACAATAATCATGAGCCTTGATCCCTTATTATTTTCATGGTGCAAGAGAAGCAGGAAGGGAAGACTACTAATGTTGGCTATGCGAGACTGGTTTTCCTATATGGTGGTGTAGTTATCCTCTTCTTTCCCTCGAGATAGGAGATGGATTTCGCAGCATCATTGTGACATCGGCTTGGCTTAGTCGTTGGTAGCTTCCTCTGAGAGCTTCGTTCTGGGATCAAGGCTGGCGCCCTCGCATAAAGTTCCTTCGTTGTCTTTTGATCCCGAGTGCAATGGGAGTCGACGTGATCATGGCGAGGTACATTGTTTGGTGTGGTATAATACATGGAATTAGATTAGATTCATAGAACATGTAACTTGACTTGGTGCTGGCGTGTTGTGAAGCACTACCTTGCTATGCCTCTTCCTTTCCCCTCTACTTGCCATCTTATCATTATCCCCTGCTAATAGCTCGAATAAAACCCTCTTTAGGACCCTGACTCCGATGATATCCGCTGCTGCAATTGTAATACATTGCTCGGTCAGGTCGACCCTACAGCCCAAGGCTGGAGACTCTTCAAGACCGCTCTCTCCGCAACAAAGACGAATACTGATACTGGCACCGAGCAAATGGAGTGGGAATCCCACCCCATCGAGGTCATCATCGCCGCCCAACTCCTGGAGCTAGTCGAACGAGAAAGCGCGCGTCGCTTCGTCGTGCACTGCGGACATAGCAGTGGATTATTGGTACGTTTCTCCCAGTCTCCCAGTCTCCCAGTCTCCCAGTCTCCCAGCTTCCCACAGGAAGTCATGCTTGTTCGCCCAGTCAGATGCTAAAACTCCTTTACTTTGGGGGAAAACCAGATCTGGGTCTTCAACCCCGACATGCGGTATTCCAACTCGAGCGTCCACCACAGCATCGCCGCCCAACGAGCGATGAAGGTGTTCTTTCAGCCTCTCCATAATGTGGAGCAGACGCTGCACCCTGAGGTCGGGAAGCCGTCGACCACGCTGACGTTGGAGGAGGTGCGGTTGCCGAAGGTGACGTATCGGGCTTTCGAGGCGGTGCTGCACGGGAGGAATGCGATGCTGCCCGTGTCAGCGAGGGTGTTTAGGGAGTGGAGGGTGGGGATTTTGCATCGGTTGTAGTGACGTTGAGGCTTTATGTCTTTGTTGGAAGGGAGGACAGTGTGGATACGTTCCTGCGGGTTGTTGGAGAGTTCAGTCGGTGATAGCGATACCCTTCTTATGGTTATTAGGTGTGTTTAGATACAATGGGTGTTTGATGACTAGTATGGATGCAATGGGACCGAGGATAACTCATATACTGTGGGCACCGTGTCTTGGCTGGTTGAAAACTTTGAGCAGGCCCTGACTTGGCGATGTCATCAATACAAGACCTTTGTCTAGTCATCCAGACTGTAAGTTGTATATAATGTATCCCTATTGAGGTAGCTATAGATAGTACTTGTGCAACCCACCGGGGTAGGATGGAAGGTTATTCACAGGACTTAATAGAACTAAATCTTAAGAATTCACAGGTTACTGGTCGAAAGATACTCTACTTAGTGACAAAAAGGTGTAGTGAAGTAGTAGTATATGGAAAGCTACTTGATATAAGGGAAATTTGGTCGAATAGAGTCAAATTCTATACGTCAGCAGGGCACGGCTTCTAGAAATAACATATAACAATCCTCCGGCTAATTGGTTAACTTGGTCTGTATAAATTCAACATCATGCATAATAGAAGAAGAGCACGCGCCACCATATTGAGCCTATTGTCAAACCCGCTGCTATACAGCCTGCCCAGTGTGGTTGATGATTGTCCCAAATAGGCTATCAATAACTAGTGGCCGATCGCCGGCTTGTGAATAGTGAATAGCGCAATTGATGCCTCGGGCCGTCCAAGACTATCCGCTGGAACGATCGGCTTCCCATCCCCCCTGTTTCGAATCTCCCTCACATTCACACACACTCTCTCCGAACTTCTTTTTTTCCAATGTCATAGTTTCTGTCTTGCCTGACTTCTTCAAACCTTCCACTGGCCCAGAGACTTAAGGCCAGCTGAGATCTGTTGTCCATTCCCCGATCGCAACGAATGCCGATCCACCTTCGCCGATAGCGATCCTCCGATCTTATCAGCCTCCTAGCTACCCCAGCCATCTGTCCTGTCCTACGTGCCTCGCACCGACGCATGTGTCTTTCCCACGCCTAGTGATTTCACACCTGAATCCCGCGCTCTCCCATCATGGGGACATACGCCGATGATGGTAACACGGAGTTCCTGCCCATGAGCCGCTCGAGAACCGCCTCTCAGTCATCCTCCGATTCGGACCTCTCCGTCGACACCCCGTTCCCCGACGAATCCAAATTCACGACTACCCACCTGAACAATCCCTTAAAGTCCAGCTCCGCTGAAGATGCGCCATATCGAGACGTGGAGGAAGGCGAACCGCAGCCCGATGAGCCATTCCTACCCTCGTCGCAAAAGAAATCGGCCGCATCGACCGGACGCCGGACCTCGCGTATAATCTGGGCATTGGTCATACTGTGTGTGGCAGGTTGGCTCTGGGGGTTGGCGCTGTTCGTGGCGCAGAAGCGGTCCGGCGACCTCGCTGTCTCCGAAGCGCTGCAGTCGCATGATTCCAGCCCCTTTTCGGACAGCACGAGTTCCGGAAAGCCTGTCACGCTGGAGCAGGTGCTCAGGGGTCAATGGCAACCCATGTCGCACGCCATCTCATGGATCGCAGGGCCCGACGGTGAAGACGGCTTGCTGGTGGAGCGAGGGGAAGGTGAGGGCAAGGCCTACCTGCGCGTGGAAGATATCCGCAGCCGCAAGAAGGATGTCCATAGCCAGGAAAGTCGGGTGCTGATGGAAAAGCCCACTGTGCATGTGGATGGGCGCGATATTTTCCCGGCTATGACATGGCCCAGCCCCGATCTCATGAAGGTTCTGCTCTTGTCGGACCGTGAGAAGAATTGGAGACATTCGTACACGGGCAACTACTGGATCTTCGACGTTGACACCCAAACGGCGCAGGCGCTGGATCCCAGCGAACCCGATGGACGGGTCCAGCTCGCGGTCTGGTCGCCTGCTTCTGATGCCGTCGTTTTTGCCAGAGGGAACAACCTATATCTGCGGAAGTTGTCGTCGGATAGGGTTGTCCAGATCACTAAGGACGGCGGCGCGGACCTTTTCTACGGTGTGCCTGATTGGGTCTACGAAGAGGAAGTCATCTCCGGCAACAGTGTAACGTGGTGGTCTAGTGGCGGCGAGTACCTCGCTTTCCTTCGCACCAACGAATCCTCCGTGCCTGAGTTCCCAGTCCAGTATCACCTCTCGAGACCCTCTGGAAAAGAGCCGCTCCCGGGGCTCGAAAACTATCCGGAAGTGAGAGAGATCAAGTATCCCAAGCCCGGCGCCCCCAACCCTGTTGTGAACTTGCAATTTTACGACGTCGAGAAACAACAAGTATTCACAGTTGACATCCCCGGCGACTTTAGTGATGAGGATCGCATTATCATTGAGGTGGTCTGGGCAGGTGCAGACAAGGTCATTGTGCGCACCACAAACCGAGAGAGTGACGTCCTCAAAGTCTTCCTAGTTGACACAAAATCCCGCAGTGGTAAGCTTGTTCGAACCGAAGACGTCGCAAGCATCGACGGTGGCTGGGTGGAGCCATCCCAGTACACCAGGTTCATTCCCGCTGATCCAGGCAATGGCCGGCCACACGATGGCTACCTCGATACTGTGATTCACAATGGCTACGACCATCTCGCATACTTCGCGCCCCTCGATAACTCTGAGCCAGTCATGCTCACCACAGGTGAATGGGAAGTGGTCGAAGCTCCTGCCGCCGTTGATCCCCACCGAGGCATCGTCTATTTCATTGCAACAAAAGAAGCTCCCACTCAGCGCCACCTGTATCAAGTGAACTTTGATGGATCCAACCTCAAGGCTCTTACAGATACCTCCAAACCAGGCTACTACGACGTTTCCTTCTCCCAAGGTACCGGGTACGCACTGCTCAGTTACAAGGGCCCCTCCATCCCATGGCAGGCAATTGTCAATACCGAGACAGACGAGATCATCCTCGAAGAAACCATCGAGGACAACGCCGGCCTCGCTCGTATGGTCGAGACATACGCCATCCCGACGGAGATCTACCAAAATGTCACCATTGACGGCTTCACGCTCCAGGTCGTCGAACGTCGCCCCCCTCACTTTAACCCGGCCAAGAAATACCCCGTTCTCTTCTATCTCTACGGCGGACCCGGCTCACAAACAGTCGATCGTAAATTTACCGTCGATTTCCAGGCTTACATCGCCTCCAGTCTGGGTTACATAGTCGTCACTGTTGACGGCCGAGGCACGGGCTACATCGGCCGCAAAGCACGATGCATCGTCCGCGGCAACTTAGGCTACTATGAAGCTCACGATCAGATTGCCACGGCCAAGATGTGGGCCCAGAAGACTTATGTTGATGCAAGCCGAATGGCGATCTGGGGCTGGAGCTACGGCGGTTTCATGACCTTGAAGACACTTGAGCAAGACGCAGGACAAACATTCCAATACGGAATGGCTGTTGCACCTGTGACCGATTGGAGATTCTACGGTACGTGTTCAAATCCCGAAGACCAGGTTGACCATCACATTGACAATGTATCAAACAGATTCTATCTACACCGAACGCTACATGCACACTCCCGAACACAATCCCACGGGATTCGACAATGCCTCTATCTCCGACATGTCTGCGCTCCAGGAAACCGTGCGATTCCTGGTCATGCACGGCTCCTCAGACGACAATGTCCATCTTCAGAATACTCTTGTCTTGGTTGATAAGCTGGACCTGGCTAGTGTTGAGAATTACGATCTGCATGTGTACCCGGATTCGGATCACAACATAGCCTTTCACAACGCGCACACCATGGTCTACGAGCGTAAGTTGACCTCCTTTCTTGCGTTCGCGTACCTCCGGGAGGAGATAATAATTCGTCAATTAGGTCTCTCGAGCTGGCTCATCAATGCATTCAATGACGAGTGGCATCGTATCGATCACCCAGTTCCTGATGAGTCGATGTGGAGTAGGGTCAAGCGCTCGTTGCCCATTTTGGCACATTAGCTCGATTATGAGGCTCTCTTTCGGGCTGGCGTTTTCCGCTTCATATGATGAGAATTATCTCAAATTTTGTTTCCTTTCTTTGTATATACGCACCGGAATAAATGGGTTTCCTCCAAGCTCCTTTCGTCCCCCGGCGATCTACTCCCTTCTCTGTGATCACGATCCTTCCGCCACGCTCATTCTACCAATCACCCGAGGAGAAAGATCCCTAAAGAAAAAAAAGAAACCCCACTCTCGGTGCCGGGCCGTCTGCGCTTTAGCGGGATTACCGCCACGGCAGTCAGTCTGGTCCGGTGCCCACCGAGGCCAGAGTGGGACGAGAGACGGGATTGGAGTAGACAAGTTGACCAGTATCGGTACGCCAAGCATGACAGGTGAGGATCCATCCCCTCTAAGATCCAAGATCCCGCGGAAGATCACGATAGTTTCGATAGAGTATTGCCTTCGACTGCTGGGATTGGAGGAGAACGCCCCATGCAAGGGCCACACCACCTGCGTGCCGCGCTGCATACGTCGCTTATCATTGCCGGGTACGATCTGAGCATCTTTGAGGGGAACCTGGATTCAGTCGGGTGAGATCTTCTACTAAGTATGGGTACTTCGTGTGTTTCGAGATCGATCCACCCGGATATAACATCCAGTCTATCGTGAATGGCTCGAGGTGAGCGGATGGGGCACACGCTGACAACTTGGAAGAGATCGGGGAAGTGGGCGACGACGAACCAGGGTAGCCGCATGAACTTTGTACAAGGAGAAATAAGAAACTTGGAAGTAGTGAGTTGGAAAGGACTGCCTCAGGCCGAGAACCTCCTGTCAGGCGCCTTCCCTTACTGAACTAGTCCCCGTACTTGATCGCGAGTTCCAATCCAAGGATGTACGGAGGAACCCACGATATCAACCTTACAACTACTGAGCATTCGCACTCACTCACTCACTCACTCTCTCTCTCTCTCTCTCTCTCTCTCTCTCTCTATCTTCTTCGAACTTGCCACTGGTCTCCCTCAAGGCGCTTGCGTTATATGCTTTTCAATCCTTCACTATCGTACACCGAGAAAAAGAAATACCCTTCCCCATCGCTGCCGACTGCTGTCGAGGGGTGGATGCCCGAGAAACACCTTCTTTTTGCTGGGGAGCGCTCAGTCTCCCTGAACCGATAGCGCGCGCCTCATCCACCCGCCCCCAACCGGTGTCACGGACCCATCAATTCCTATTTTCCAATTCAGAAAGTTGAAAACCAGAAGAGACAAGACATGAGAGTTCCCGAGATCAAGCACGCCGTGATGTTTCCCCAACCCCTCCTCGGAAGCGGGTGGCCTCTCTTTCTCTCTCTTTCTCTCTCTCTTTTCTTCTCTCTCTTCTGTTAACCCCGGAAGGTAGAACAAAACGAAAATTTCCGCCAAGAAATGGTAATGAGATCTGAGTTTCAGAAATGATTCACTGATTTTCGTCCTCATTAGCAGGAAGTTCAACTTTCACGGTCCCCAGGAGAAAGCCTCACACTTGATTCAAATCAGCCGACGGGAGTTCCGCAGATGTGGCAGTTCTTGCCAGGGATGACCCAGACTTCTTTGCCCTGCTTGGCGCAGGTCGGGCAACGCGCTCCTGGCATCTGTTTTGGGGGGCAAGTTGGTGTCAGAGATCATGATGCACGAATCATAATCGTAAGGCTTTTCTCGGGAAAACTCACAGTCATTGTGATTGATGTGTTGATAGGGTCGATTTTGCGACAGGCGCGTGATGATGAGAAGATGGCGACTGGAGAAGATATGGTCTCAGGTTGCTTTGAGGGCTTTGATGGAAGAGATTGGTGGTGAGCTTTTACTGAGAAATTAGGTAAGAAAGTGTGCGTGCTTTGCTTGGGTAAGTATGTGTTTTGACTGAAGAGTATATAGCCCGATGGTAGGTGCCCTGCTGCTCTTTATATACCTCGTTATGGGATGGGCTCATTGGCTTTCTCAAACATCCATTAGACCAGGAGACACTCTCTGTATCCACCGGGAGATCATCACTCTAGCCCGGACCTGTCGATTGGAGACACGACTAAATTTAAAAATTATGCATCCAAGGTACCAATCTATATGGACCCTGGTGGGCAACAAACATGTCATGTCGGCCGCATTGATTATCCAAGTTACTCGGATCTTCCCGTTCATGTCTTGCATTGCTCAACCCGGCCAATGAGAACACCGTTTCGAAGCGATTTCAGCTGAGAACTTGCGATGTGTGATAGATACATGTTCAGTTATCCCTGATGTGACTAGTAATTATGAGAAGCGCTGGGCAATGAAAGTTGAAAACAAAAAAGCCAAATTGAAAAATTTCGAGGAAAAGGAAAAAGAAAAGCGCCACTTGTGAAACGCGAAATGGGAACCGTTAATGCATCCAGATAGTGGAAACTCGGTATTCGGTATTCTCCACTCGGACTTGCGACTTGCACTTGTGACTGGTGCGTGACTGGTGCAAATACATTGATATCCCGCTCAACAAATCTATACATAGCTATCAGAACCCAGCAATGCTGGGTGTTGCAATCCAGAATGAGCTCCAGATGCTTGACCGCCTATGACTGACAGCGTATAGGTCACACTTCATCTGATTCGATGTTCGGAGCTAGCGGGTTGAGAAACTTGGCGCTGATTGCGATGAATTGATGGCACAGCTGTGCAGCAGTTTTGTACTGTACTCCAATGGATGTCCGAGTACCACCAACCGTAACTGACATGCTCAAAGTCCTCTCTGAAACGTCTAATGAACAATCGCTCCTCCGCAACGGCCACACACACACTGCCCAAATCTGATTGATACTCTCGATGCGCTGCTGAACGGTGAGCGGCAGAAAGCGTCGTGGCTGAAAACCTCATCAAGCTAGGTCAGATTTACCGGGTTTGTCAGGCAAGACATGGGGTTTGCGACACCTGGTCCCACAATGGAGGGAGGGCCTGGCTTCGCTAACTGCGCCTAACCCAAGGAATGCCGAGTAGGATGCAGTTCGGTGCTTCACATTGAGCTATCTCTCCTCTGTGCCTGGATAGCGCATTCTACAAGTGATGTTACCAGAGTCAGCTATTATTGCTGTTTGCTTGCTCATTGTCTTTGTCGTCATTCAGCCCCTGCGATTTGTTACTGCAAACCAGAATTAATCGACGGGATCGCGGGTAGATGGGCCAATGATCGAAACGGATCAGCTACATTAGACAACCAGTCTGTTGGGACGAGAGGGAAACCTGGATATTGCTCAGTTCTATACACTATCATGGCAGTAAGAGCGCATAGGGATGTATCTCCAAAGGCCCGCCCTCCTTTGTTGTTGTTGGCGGTCTCAACGCTCGTCTATCATTTTCTTTGTTTGATGTTCCCACTCGGGCTTTCTCCTATCTCCTTTTTTATTTAACCATTTTTGTTCTTCTATTTCTTCTTTCTTGTTTTGCCTTCCTGGCTACCCAGTCCGATTCTTTTTCCAATTGCGACCGAAAGATATTGGTATAGAGTAAAGGAGCCCGAAAAGACCGATCTTATGCCATCCATGTCTTGCATCCCGCCGACGATGCTTCGCTGGTGGAGCGTTGACAAGTGAAGGTGAACCTTATCGCAACCGGGGAATCTCGCATTCTCGCACTCCACAGCAGGTTCTGATCGGTCTCTCTCTCTCAACTCTCAACCATTGGTCTCAAAAAGCTGCGTGACCGATGCTACGCAGTTCCGGTGTTACTAGTACCACTTATCTGGCGCAGCACCTTCGATTGCAATCGGATACATAAACTGTGGGGCCGTTGAACTTATTCGCTTGCCCCATCGGATGACAGGAGATCGTCGATCGAGGATGTTTGTTGTGCCTCAATCCTGTTTTTTTTCCCACCCTTACGCGAACGGCACATGCAGCTAGACAGTTCACAAAGGGTGCTGGAGATTGAGTCTTTCAAGCAGTCCAGTTGCTCGATTGAATTGGTCGACACACGTAATTAGTGCAGAGTTGCCTGTCACACTAAATCGGCAAACCCCCAATTCCAGCCCCCTCAACCCCAAAAGCGGCACTTCTGATATTGGTCAAATCTGACCTGTCACTTTTTTTATGTTGTTCTCCTTCTCTCCGCACACCCCTCTCGGGTTTTTCCCAACTCTCCAGTCAAAGACTGAGAACGGGTTGCTTTGCTCCCCTCCCCAGAAGGATTGTCCGCTCTTGCCTTAATCAATCTTACCCCTCCTCCTGAATCTTTCTTGCTCGAGGTCTATCGCTTCTCTTTTTGAGCTCCCTCGTATTTGATCGCGCACGCAAAGTTTCACCATCTACACCCCCCGCTGAGCCCTCCCCCTCTCTCTCCCTCGCGCAAACGAGGGAGAATGGACTCAATTTGCTGTGATTTCTCAGTCTTCCATCAACCAGCACATCTCGATCACCTCTTCACGATTCAACACAGTGGTGCGGAAGCAGCGACAACTGCAGCCAATCCGAGGCTGGCATTCCACACCTTGGATGGGCGCCACACCGCAAGTTTAACCATAAAAGACACTGCATCTAACCTTCCGTACTCGAAGCAGAATCTCCCCAAGTGCCCGCAACTCTGGTCATTCTTCACTCTGTGAATCGCGGTTGCGCTCCGGAAGGGGGTCTGGTGGGGAATTTTCTTTGTTTTTTTTTTTTTTTCTTTTTTACCGTTGGCGGCACTTTATGATTGATGGACAGTGCATCTTGCATATGCCTGCAAGCGCTTGATGTTCTCAATATGCATGCCAGCTTTCATCATAAAGGGCTGTCTACTTGTGTTGTCCCAGATTAGCGAACAGCTCACCTCATCCGTCCCCTTCCTGTGGGGAACGGCTGCCATGCGCATTTACACTGCAGTTGTCACTTCTTTTTTTTGGCGTCTGACACTTCAGGCATGATCATGTAGGGATTCGTCGAAAGATTGGATACAGATCACCGTAGAGCCTACCAGCAGCTTGCTCTTCGAGTCATTGGGCTTTCGGGCATGTCGCACCGCGAGGCACAACTCGTTTGACCCCTACACAGGGAACCCGACTGGATAATTTTCGGCATGTGGCTTGCGCCCGATGGCCAGATGTGCGGTTATAGTACCCTACTTCCTCGGTGTATCTCGGGAGAAAAGGCCATCTGGAAGGCTGTATACCTAGCTTATCGTCTATTGGCAGGGGGTGATCACCGCACTTCCATCACTAGGCGCCACCCCGAACAATTCCTTTGTAGTCCCAATGTCACCATGCCTGCAGTCGCTACTAGTGATAGTGATTAGGTATAACCCCGGTCGCAAGCGCATGGTCAGCGAAGCAGCACTGGCGTAGCCCCTGTCACCTTCAACACAACACAGAAAGAGAGTTACCCCCGTTGTGTATCTCCTTCTAGCCGCGTGCATCTTCGATATGCTCATCGGAGACCCTCGACGTGATGCTCTCATGGCCCTTTTCTTTGCCGGGCTGGACAACCTGGCTCACCTGGGGGACGACAACGTGCGATGGCGCGGTTCGGTGTCTCTTCCTCTCCTTCACAAGCTCCTTGGACGCTTGCACCGCGGTCTTGTCCGGATTGGTGAACAAGTAATCTATTTCTTCAAGGGTAAAGTTCGCCGTCTCGGGATAGCAGAAGTAGATCAGCGGGACAAAGGCCAAGTTCGTACACATGAAGATGAGGTAGGCTTTCCACTGCAGGCGATTGATGATGATCGGCGTAATCATGACGACGAAGAAGTTCTTTCATTCAGCACCACCATCAGTAAGGATTTTCAGGGCCCGTACGGTGGGTTGCTAACTTGAGAAAAATGTGACTTACCCAAATCCAGTTGGACGAGATCCCGATAGCCGTGCCCTTCGCGCGCGCATGCAGAGGCAAGATCTCCGGGACATAGCACCATGGGATGCAGTTGACGGAGGCACCGAAGATGAGCATGTAGAGGAAGAAGAAAGCCACCGCCGCGGACGAGGTCGCGTGCTCGTTGGCGTGGCCCTTGAAACTGAGCAGGACGGACACCATCATCATGCAGATCCCCAGGCCGAATGAGCCCCAGATCATGGGCGCTCGGCGACCGACCCGGTCGACGAAGAAGGTCGGGAATATACTGCCCACCACGAACATGATCTGGACACAGCCTCCCAGGATCATGGAGAGGTTCTTGCTGAGGCCGACGTTGCTGTTGAGCACGGTGGGGATGAAGTAGCTGGGGACTTTGGTTAGCCGGGGAACTCTGCGGAATTGAGACCAGGGGATGTGTGGATCAGATCATACACGACGAGATTGATGCCACCGACTTGGTTCATGAATTGCATTCCGTAGGCAAGAAGACTGGGACCGGCGGGTTAGATGACACACCGGCAGTTCAGTTCTGAAGGAGATCAGACTTACACTCGATGGCCTGTTGAGACCTTGTCATGTTTGAGGATGTTTCTATAAAAGGTTAGAAGGGGGCGCCTTCTCCCCGAATCATACATACGAGAACAACATACCTCCACTGGAACTCCCCATGCTGCGTCTCCACGGCAAGGGCTTCCAGAATGTCTGCCTGCTCGGCAAGGATCTTCGGGTCATCTTTCGGACGACCGTAGACATCACTGAGGATTTGCAGTGCTTCGTCGCGACGACCTTCCTTGTAGCAGTATCTCGGAGACTCGGGCAACCCGAACACGAGGATAACCACCACCTTTTCCGAGCGTCAGTCTTGCGTCTCGGTCCCTAAATGAGAATAGGATCACTCACAAACGCAAAGAGCATCTGGCATGCAACAGGAAGTCTCCAAGCGATTTGACCGCCGACGAATCCCATACCATAGTCGAAGAAGTAACTGCATGTGGCCCTCAGCATGAGAAGAAAGAATAACCTGTAATGGCGCCCGGTCGAAGCGACCTACCTGATGACAATTCCCACACCCACTAGGAGGGGTTCGCTGCAGACAAGCCGTCCGCGTGGTTGGCCTCACATAGTTCTGCCTGGTACATGGGCACTGTGGATGTCTCGATCCCAGTGCCAATGCCCGTGACAAAACGACCGATCATCAGATGCGGTACTGAGAAGGCGGAGCATTGCAGAGTAGCTCCAATCTGTCGGGAAGATTAATCGATCATCATCATCTTCATCAGCTTATGAGCGATTCCCGCCCTATGGATGAAGGGGAAACTCTGGGACCGGAACGAGAGCCCACTTACTATGACCCAGACCATAGCAAACCACATTGCTCTGCGTCTTCCCAGCCGTTCTGCCAGCATGAAGTTGACGAGACAGCCGGCAAAGCAGCCCAGGTTGTAGATGGAGACAATGATGCCTGTGAGGCTGTCGTTGGGATGATTCATGGTGTCGAGGAAGTCATCGTTCTCCACGATGCCGGAGAAGACACCCTGATCATAACCTGGAGGAGTAGATGGGTGAGTTGGAAGTCCGGCTCAGCTGCCGCTGTTGAAGCAGAGGTAGGACTGTCTTGACCTACCGAAGAGGATGAAGGCCATTCCACAGGCTGCCCAAATGGCGGCCTGTAGGGCGAAGCCTGTCCCAAACATATTGATCTGCACCATTTTGCTCCTATGTTGCTCGCAGTTGTATGTAGATGTTCACAAGACATCGCGTCTGATCGCGTGTGAGATGAGTGGCTGAATGCAAGGTATATATGTACTACCCCTCTGGAAGAGAACACCCAGTGGCGTTTTGCTACCAGCCATTTGGACCAGCATGTTAGGCGATTAACCTAGCAAGGGACCGATCTATCCCGCTCTATGGAGAGCAATTGATCTCGTCATCGATGGCTGGTAAGTCGGACGAGAGAAGCCGAGAAGACGGAAGTAACATCGATCATCCATGATGATTCGAGCCGAGACCGAAGAGTCGGTCACGGGATGTCCCGATCGGGCAAGGGGAGGCTACGGCAACCGAATGTTACCCCGGAGTGCTGCTTCAACCCCGCAATAGGACTAAACTCATCCCACAACTGCCCATGGGGATCTGCGCTTTGGCTGGCGTTCCTGTCCATGTTACCTTGCGGAAGACCAGTTCCTGATGAGAAGAACGAAATAGTTGGCGAATGTCTGACAGTCTGACAGTCTGGGGAAAGCGAAAGTCACGAAGAACAGGCTTTCATTTCCATTCCCCGCGCTGTCGATCGCACTAGAGCCGAGGTGGCCCTTTCGAAATCGGTTGTCTACCAAGGAACTTGGAAAGAGAACGAACCCCTCCCAGGTTGCGTCGCAGTCTGTCTCCAGCTCAGCAGCAGCAGCAGCAGCCTTCTCGTCTCTTGTTACATTCCTTATCGCTTGTCTAGCATGATCTAGATTGGAAAATCGGGTCCGAACCAAGGAAACCGAGGAAAGGATGGACAAGCGACCCATGTCGGTCAACCAGGCCATTGAGCCTCCCCCAAAGCGGAAGCGTCTCGATGATGCTCAGCATAAGCAATCCCAGCCGCCAGAGATAGAGATCGGTCGCGGCCCCTTGATAGCTCACAATCTCAACGATCGTCCATGCAACCTTGACGGCGCCAATCTGCACAATTCTCCCAATTCGGGTGGTGATTGCGGCTCATTCCAATCGCCGGCGGCTGGCAGCTGGACGCAAGATGGCTTCTCACAAGACCCGGACTTTCTGGCGTCCCAGGAAGAACTGCGATGTTTCCTTTTTTCCCTGGCCAATTCGGCGGTTCCGACCCGGGCATCTAGCCCGGACGCGGCCGGAAGTGGGGACCACCTGGAACAATTGTCCCAACCCCTACTCAAGGACAGTAGGGATTCATGGCATGCCCCATTGTCTGAGGGGAGGCATATTCAGTACCTCAAGAATTATGTTACTGAAGTAGCGCCATGGGTATGTCAATCTTTTTTTGCCCCTTGATCACGCGCACTAGCCTAGCTTAGAGCTGGCCATACTGATAACGTATCGGTCAAATCTGTAGCTGGACATGTTCGACTCACAATGCACCTTCCGCCACCAGATCCCTGCTCTTGCCCAAGAATTCCCGGCTCTTGCTTATGCCATACTTGCGCTCTCAGCAAGGCAGATCGAACGTAAGAATGGCGTTCGGAATTGGTATGATAGTCTTGAGCTGTATCAGGAGGCGATTCGGCGGTTGAGTCCACTTCTCCAGGTTCGCGACACGAAGGTTGTCGCAGCTTGCGTGCTTCTTTGCTGCCTGGAGATGATGTCGGCTCGGGCACAAGATTGGCGCCGTCATTTGGAGGGGTGCGCCGCGTTATTCAGTGCGTTTAGTATCCACGGCTTCAGCCAGGGGGTTTTACAGGCGGTTTTCTGGTGTTATGCAAGGATGGGTGAGTCTCTCTATCTATTGTGACTGCAGCTCTCCGTGGTAGAGCAGTCATACTTCGCCGAAAGAAAACTTCCTAATGGCTTGTGTTAGACCTCTGCGGTGCGCTCATTTCTGATGGCACGAAAACTACACTCCTACATCCTTGCAAGTGGTTGCCTCCAGGCTGTCAAGACGAGGATGCATATCGACTTTTCCAGAGTGTCAAATCTCCGGACATGCACGCGAATTACGCAGTCTATCTATGCATGAAGGCGACACAACTTGTTTCGGATCGCACAAAATTCGTCGAGTTGGGCGAAGACAATGGCTGTACTACCGAAGAGTTCCAGACCCGTTGGCTTCTGCTCTGGAACGGCCTGCAGTGCTGGCTGTCGGAGCGGCCAGACGAGTTGCTTCCAGTTCAGACTGTCAGCCGCAAGCCTTTCCCTCATATCTTGTTTGTCCACTGGGCTGCAATATCATCAAATCAGCTTTATCACACTGCATGTATATTGCTGTTGAAAGTGCTGCCAAAGGGTGTACGGCTGCCGCGATCACCGGCCCTCTTTCCGCTATGGCATGCACGCCGAATCTGTGGTATCTCGCTGGCCAATCCACATCAAGGATGTCTGAACAATTCAATCCAGCCATTGTGGATTGCAGGTCAGCTCTTCAGTCACAGGTCGGAACACAAAGAGATCATCAATCTGATCCGAGGTATCGAGGCTGAAACTGGCTGGGGAACATGTTGGCGGATCCGCGATTTGGAATCTGCTTGGGGCTGCCGATAACGTTTGCATGATTGAGCACCATGTCTATGATATCTTGCCAGGTACATCACACTACAGGTGAAGCAAGTCAGACGCCATCCAAAAACGACCAGTCCTGCTGTAGATCGCTCAGATACTGGCCTATATGCCACCCAGTGATTGTGTAAATTCGCTCAAAACCCTGCAGAATTGCTTTCTGCTGGGATTCGTGTGTCATAGTCCGCGCAGAAACGAGGAAGGAGGCGACCAGACAAGGATCCCAGCAGTCACGGCAGTCATTGTTTAGTGCAATGCCGCAAATTCGCTGCGAATGCCAGAGAGGAGAGAGAAATCGAGCCTGTGGGTTGAGGAGCGCGGTGCGTGGCTTGCATTGCAGAAGCAAGAGCGCAGCGGTGTGATAGAGCTGGTTGCAGTATGCGCCCACCCCATTAGCAAAGACTACCAGAGGAAATCCACTCCCGGTATTTGAAATTTTGTCATCGCCCTCCAGCTCAACCAATGGACGAAACTCTTGCGGCCGTGAAGCATACCACCGGTCTAGTTCATCGAACGCCTGGAGCCAACTGTCCAGGATCTGATGGCAACCAGGAAAGTTGCGTGGGCTGAGCTGTTCATGACATACCATCAATGCCTTTCCACAGAGCCAAAGAAGGACACGTGCATAAAGCGAGACTCTTTCATGAGTATCATGGGTACGCGAAAGCAGTTCCAGATTTGGCACGGGACCGGAGGGAATTGGGACCTGAAGGGCCGTGTCATTCGCGAGCGCTACACTCAAGTCTATCTAGTATTAGCAGCATTACCATTCCAGCCAGCTTAGCACATCGGACTAACCTAGTCTGAGAAACATCCAATAAATAGATGATTCGATATTCAACAGCAAAGAATGCTCAAGCAGAGGCTCTAGCAAGCAGGGGTTGTCATTCTGCAAGGTGCTCCAACCGTAAGAAAGGTCGGATACTAGAATATGCAACCTCTCTAATATCAACAAAAGCGCCATCTCAGTGAGTTCAGAAGCAAGCCCAGACCCAAGGTGTATAGGCCTGAGTAAAGGCCTTCCACGACTGAGTGCATTTGGCTGTTGGTGATACTGGTGAATGAAAGATGCTTCCGATAGCGTCAACAACGCCGACAATATCTGCTCAGAGCGTGTCGCCATTTGAGTAACTATGATCCCAAATGGATGTTTCAGGTCGCAAATATCTAGCTGTGACATCTCCTGAGTTAGCCACTAAATTACCTCTGCCTTCACCGACTAATAACAGCAGATAAGTATATATACCCAGGGAGCGACAAAATATCGATAATGACGCGTCAGTTCCAACTTCCGCTCCTCATCATCCATGATTGGGGGCGATGAGCCCGGCTCAATCAAATGCGGGATTCCAACAGCGACAGAGTCCTCGCGCCGTCGTACCAGAGTGCCAGTGTCTGCTTGGTTGGCTGATTTAGCCGTCATCATGGTTGAAGGGCCCGCGATCGGCTCCGGTGTCTCGAGGTATGAGATATCATGAACCAGCACAAGCTGATCAGTGGCGTTTATACTCGTGCCCAGTGCAAGAAGCCCCTGAACAGCCGATGTATCCCTGTCACTGATGAAGCCGTGGCCGCTCCCGAGCAATACCTCATCTTCAATCAAGGGCCCATCTGCATGATGTCGAGCATCGTCACCGGCGCGATCTCCTGGATCCTCTACCCGTGGACGACTTGCATCTTCTCCACCCAACCCGGACTGGACGGTCCCTCCCTCTTGCTTCTCCTTAGCTCGCTCATGATGAGAATCCGCCGACCGGGTACCAAAGGAAGAAGAAGAATCCAATCCCAACTCCTCTTCCTCTTCACCAACAGTATTGCCATCTGCCCCATTCAAGGCCAGAGGATCCTCTTCAATAAACTAAAAACATACTTATTAGTAAACACGCACAACCTTTTATCGGAGATTCCCAACAGAAACAAAAACCACATCCCAGTATAAAAAACCCGGGATTAAAGAAGCTCAGCAGCAACAGCAACAACAACAACAACAAAGTGCCCAAGAACCCAAAATCAAAACGCACCCGCAAAGTCTGAAACCGTCTCTTCGTCGACCTCGGAGTCCGTAGTTCCTTCGCAGGCACCGTGTACGTATTCTTCGAGAGAAAGGTGACTTGCATCCCATAGCTGCAGACGAAATTCTTGTCCACGCAGTTCTGGCAGCGTGGTTTGCCTTCATCGCCTGTTTGTGTTTCCCGGAGAGACACAAAATGTTAGTAGGAAGTTACTGCAAGCATCAAGAGTCCAGAAAGGATTGTAATAAGTTATATCCATCCATGGTTTTCATGAGGATGGTGGTAGTGGGTAGGTGCTTAGAAAGAAAAGATAGGAGAAAGTGGGACACAAACTCACACTTGCGCCGTCGCGTGCGACATCGCAAACACCCGGTCCTACATCTAGTAAATTTAGGCGGCGTGGGTGTCACTTTGGCTGCTGCTGCTGCTGCTGCTGCTGCATCTGCCATGGAGATGGTCGGTTGGTTGTAAGGAGGGTACACCCTTTTGAGGTGTTGAGAATCTGGATTGATCGCTGGGTAAGACTTGTGAAGAATTCTAGCGCTTCGGGTGCAGGATAGGAACAGAGAAGGGACCGATGGATGGGGAGGAGAGGTAATGAATCTAGTAGGCCTAAGCGCGGGGTAGAAAACAAATCCCCGACTGCCGGCCGCGGGCGGCGCTTCGAGTTTCCATTTCGAGATTACCCCAGCTTTTCCAAGTTCTCCCCAATTCGCGAGCCGATCGGCTGGGACCACGTCATAATTAAGATGCGCTTGCAACGACACTATACTCTGGCTTGTATTATCTATGATGATCACGTCTGCCTATATTCTGCCTGTGTTGGTTATGGTAATTTGACGGCCTAGAGAAGTAAAATCATTGTCGCAGTGCACATTTACGCAGGATTAAAGGCTCCAAAGGGACATATGCCTTCGCTCCCAACCCAATTCAATTCATGGAACGCCGAAATTTTCTGGATTGATAGTGTCTTTTCCACTTGTATCATGCAGCGCTTTGCGGATGATCTGCTGTCAGCGCCTGAACATGGGTGTAAACCCAATCCACATTCCCAACTTCGACCCGAGATGACTGTAAACTGATAGGATCAAGTCATGGTCTTCGTGATCCGGACCAGCAGAGCACCACCGGTATCCACTCCCGCGCGGTCATATATATGAACAAAACGGTAGCCATGCTGAAGTCTGCTGAGTCGCATGCACGCCCACCCAGCAAGCGAATCACGGAAGAACTCGTCATCCTTGATTTTGAACCTATCCCATCATCAGCATCCAACATCCGAAAGAACGCTCATCAGACAGCACATACCTGACAAAACTAAGATCCTCCACGACGTTGGGTATGGGAGGGAACTCGATCTTCTGGCCTTCGAAATCCGGATTCGACCCCGTTGCACTTTTGGTGGTTCGCTTGTAGCCGGCTTTTTCAGAGTCTGATTCATCATCGCTCGCGGAGTCGCCAGAGTCATCATCTGGAGTATCAAGATGAAGGATACAAGAAACATAGGGGTGGAACTTCTTTTCGCTCGTCTGGCCTGGCGGTAGTGGCAGGTTTTGGCCGGCGATGAATTCAATGGACAGGTTGAGTTGTCGTCGTTGAACGATGATCGAGTCCGCGTCAGAGCTTCGATACCCGGGGGGCTTGAGCACCCAGCCGTGCTCGCCTGCAAACATCCCGTGATTGAGCATCATCCCCTTGTCGAGATTCTGCCAATTCAATGCTACCATCTGGGCGCCGCGCCGCCAGAAGAAACCGGGGTCCATATTGGAGGACCCTAGACGTAGCCCTTTGGGGTATACGCGCATGAAGAAGTGGCGGTTGTGCTCGAATAGCGCAGTAGGGTCCTTGATATGTGCCTCTCGTACTGCATTCTCCGAGAGAGAAAATACGTGACTTGGCACTTTGGCCTCTGTGGTGTTTCAATGTGAGCCACAATTCATGGAAACCCAGTGAATCAATCTTAACATACCTGGCTGCTTAAAGTCCTTGAAGTGGAAACCTTTGGTGAAGACGGCCAGCTTACTCAGAGCATGCACGATCTTCGACGGTTTGTGGAGAGCCGAAGCAGGGGCTTCAGGCGTCTCAAGAGATGTGCTTGCGGGGCCTAGTGGTGTGCCTTGCTGTTTGAGCGTCTGAACATGCTTCAGATATACTTGCTTCTCCTCTTCCTCCGGGTCCTCGTTCTTGTCCACGCTGTCTGGGGCAACGTATTTCACCTTGATGAGAATTTTCCGCTTCAGCTCCTCCAGAGGCGGCGGCGTCTTCGTCGCTTCAATCTCAGGCGTCACTTCGATCAACATCCCCTTCCACGCCTCTTCCATAATCTCCACCATGGTGTGCTGCTGTTCATGACAGGCATGCACCTCAAGACTCACAATCACCGGCAGGTCGCTGGTCACAAACGCGCTATCGCGAATGGCGTAACATACATCTCGAAAACTGGCCTCCTTGGTGAGTGTGTGGCCGTGGAGGACGCGCGGCTCTGGACGTGCCGGGACCTGAGCTGTTTCTTCGGGCGGCTTTTCCATCGTTGGAGGTTTGCTTCCAAACGACGACGATCGATGGTGGCCCAAGAAGCCCTCTAACTTGCCGACTTCTTCGGAAATCGCGTGAAGACGCGGGTGGCTCTCGGTCGCTTTTCTGAGTCTCTCCATCTTCGACTTGCGACGGCGAGGCAACTGGGGTCTAGCGGCACTTTCATCAGAGCTCGAATCATCGCTACTACTGCTGCTGCTACTGCTGCTACTGGTGTCTTCGTCCTGCGAGCTTTCGGAGCTGTCCTTTCCGTCCCAGATGTCTATCTCGACACATCTTCCTCCACGAAGCAATACCTAAGACACATCAGCTGTCTGCTTTTCTTTCGCGTTAAGGCAGAGTCTCTTGGTATCAATGATGACTCGGCGTAAGATGGAACGTCGTGCGAATACTTTTATACAGTATTGACGCGAGTTCCCCTCTTACAGTTGGCTTATGAACACAACGAAAAGAATGACGGGTCCAAAGGGGCAACGTACATTGGTATAGGCACTCGCATCCGAGTCGCTATAAAGCTGATTGCCTGTCAAGTACGTATTATGACTGGAGGAGATATAGTAGTCTGTGATTGGAGCCGAGAGATCAGGCCGATCGACCGGCTTCAAGGCAGAGGCCGCGGGACTCGCCATGTAAGCATAGAATGCTGGCAAGGATGCCAGGGGATTTGCGCCTTCCTTGCCACTTGCATCTCGCGTGTGAGTCTCCTGCTGAATCTCCGTGACAAAGTCTGGCTGGGACAAAGAAGTCAACGAGCTGTAGATTTTGTCCAGATATGTGAGGACCGGAGGTGAGAAGGTGGGACTGGTCTGCGCATTGGTCACGGGCTGCGATGAGTCCAGAGTGACATTGCTGATCTGTTCTGTGATTCCAACCATCCCTATCTTTCTGTTGTGTTGTCCCAGCTTAGATTGTAGCCTGGTCCACACCGACTGGTTGTGATGCTTGCGGGCCGTGGTTGAAGGTGGGGGGGGATCAAGAGCACTCGGATCGGAATGAGCCAAAAATAGCCGGCCGTGTGTAGAACGCGGGGGAGGCCCAGGGCAGCGGATTCAATGGAATGGAAGATACAACTGAGGAGAAAACAAGTAGCAGGAAATGCTGGGAGTAAGGCTGGTGGAAGAAAGTTCCGGTTTGTTGTTTTTATTTTTCTTGTGTTGTCCGTGAGAGTTTTTGGTTCTCCACGTGAAGTGGAGACGGATTGTTTCAACCTTCAAAACTAACCTTTGTTGACTGGCCTTATAAGGATAAGGCTTGTACTAACTCTTCCTTTGCATTTTTTTCACCTCAACTTTTTTGAGGATGAGGTATGACTGATGTTGCTAATGACGTCTACTTTGACTTCCGAGCTGAAGCAGCAAAGAAAGCAGACAATCAGGCATCTGGAGTGCTGCAAGGCTGCCTGTCCAAAGGCAATACCTTTCGAGTGAGGTGGGTGCGGGGCATTTCAGCACTGACGCTTTCTTCAGCCTTGTCTTGCAGGCAAAAAAAAAACTGCCCAGATCGATATGATCTGTCTGCTGCATGATCCAGCCAGAATATCTCTCTTTCTCTTTTCTGCTGAATTCTACTCATTCCTCAACAGTTCAGGGTAGAAGTCCACGATGCCAGTAGTGGTGCAGAGTAAAGTAGCGGTGAAGAATCAATCACGGGGTGACTCCCGACGGGTCGGTGGCAGGTCGCATTGAAGTCGCCAAAGACGATACAGTAGATGGATCATGGCTTTCACATTCATTCCCCAATAACATACTCACACCCCTCTGGTCCAATCCACACCTCATGTACTTTCCCCGCCGGCACATCCAACCTCGCGCCCACGCCGCACGTCTCCTTCTTGACCTCTCCTCCATGGATCGCAGCATTATCCTCCGGGTACGTGATGGTCAGACTCCCTTGGCGGATCAGATGGGTCGTCAACCCAGAGTGCGAATGAGGCGGGTAGTGCGCATTGCTGGATGACGAGTTTCGTCAGCGGATCGCATATTCAGCATTTCGGTCTTGTCGTCGGTGGTAGGTAGACATACCTCCCATCTGACCAGGTGAAGACACGGCTAAATCCCCAATCCCGGACCATGCGCTCGCATTCTTTGCGGCTGCCGATGGGGTAGGTCTCAAGCTCGGGTGCAGTCATTTTGCGCTGAAACCTCTTCTTCTCCTTTGTGCTCCGTCCAAGAGGGTCGTGCTTGGAGGTTTGATCTCTCCTTCGAGTTGCAATGAGAGCGGGGAAGGCGATCGATGGCAATGACGTCGTTGCGGTCTCTCATCACGTGTTTTCTTTGTCTTGACAACAATTCAGACCGAGACAAGAATGATCCTTTTAGTCCCTTTTAGTCCATTGATGTACGTTCATGCTACAATTTATGATGCTTTCAATCTCGACGGTTTCCAGTTGAATAATTCACAACGCTCTTGGTGTGTGTAGTCTATCAAGGAAAGTAGAGTTCCGCCAATCATTGCCCCAATGCTGTGACTTTTATACAACTAGGAGAAAGAGTGTGCAAACAAGCATGTGTGGTCGAATCGCAACGTCTTCTTGGAGATAGAAAGAGAGCTGTATGGGAAGTGATATCGAAGCTATGCGAGGGAAACACAAAAACAAAACATTGAAACATGATTATATGTACAACACATAGGGATAATTATTTGACGAAAAGAGCAACAATTATTGACAAGATCGGATACAATGAATCGAGCCAGGAACAAACAGGGTATAAGATCGAGCTGCAGCGGCATCAAAAGAGAGAGACAACCTGTCAATCAGACATTGTTGCCACCGTCGAGACCCCGGAAGTAGCTGGACTGAAGAAACTCGTCACGCATGACCAAACTCACGTCCGAATTACGGTACTGCCGTAGATCCTCGCGTTGAAGTCCACGCAGTTGCTCTCGGCCAGCCGTAGAGAGTGAGTGCGTGCGGGAGTGATGCCCGTTGCGATTGAGTACGGGGGAGAGCCGGCCGGTTGGGGAAAGGTGACCGTTGGACGACTTGTTACCCGTGAGCCCAGACCAAGAGAGGGTTTGACGAGGCGCAAAGACAGGCAGAGAGGCATTGCTCGGGAGAGGGAGGAAGGAGCTAGCGTCGGTAGAAGCATTGCTCAGGCTTGACCGGATGGACGACGGGCGTTGACTCGCATTCAGCATAGGGAAGTTGGACACGGAGCTGTAGAAGCTTGACATGCCGGACGCAGCGGACGAGCGCCAGGAGTTAACTGCGCTGCGTGGGATGGTAATGACTTCTTCGTCAATTGGCATAGTTTGCTGCAGAGCAGTGGCAACATCAGCGGGCTCACTAAGACTAGCGTTGGGGCGACTAGCCATGATCTTAGCGGACTTTCCGATCCAGAGCATCTGCTCATGCTCACGCAGGTACCGATCACCACTGAAGGACTTCTGCACAATCTTGCGAGTCATCATACCCAGCTTGCGGCGGTGTTCGCTCTTATCGTACATGCGACGCGTAATCTTAGCAACATCCTCCGGCGTAGGTGCAGAAGTCAAGACAGGAGGTGGCTCGGTATCGTCGGCATATTTACTCCATTCCCCAAGAAGTCCAAGCATAGTGATCTGCGCGCGGGCTAGAGCCAAAGCATCGTTGGGTGCAACCACGGCGCTGAAGCGGGAGAAGTCATCGGGGTCACTCAACACTCGCAGAGAGGCTCCGACATCAGTACAGACAACGGGTGCACCGGTAAGAGCAGCCTCGCCCAGCGCCAGCGGTAAACCCTCAGACAAAGACGAGTTCAGGAAGAGCCAAGTATTCTCCAGCACCTTCATCGGGTCAGCAGTTCCACGCAAAGTGACTCGACCACGAAGTCCCTTCGAAGCAATGATCTCTTGGCATTCCGTGGAATATGTTGGGGCCTTGTCAATAGCACCGTAAATGTCCAGATGGTAGTCATCGAACTTCCATTGATTGATAATGATATCCGCGGCAAGGAGCGCTGTCTTGATATCCTTGGCGTACCAAACGTGGGACAGCATAGTGACTGTAGGGCGCTGCGATTTGATCTCCTTGACTGGAGCAAACTTCTGCATGTCGGTGATACCGTTGACCACGGGATCAACCTTGCGACGGAAGACATTGCGATGCTCAATGGTTCCTTGACAGGTACCGATTTCAACTTCCCAGCCTGGGTTGAAAAAGTCGGCACATGGCAGGATGATATCAGCGTGGTGCAGCGTGAGAACCGATGTGACTCGCATCAAGCCCAAAAGAGCATTGCGAACAAAAGGCGAAAGCTTGCAGAGGGCAGAAGAAAGACAGAGATTCGTCTCGCGCCAGCTAATGGCATGGTCCCAAATTTGTAATGTACAGTTTCTCTTGATCTTGCAGACAACTCCATATGACGCACTGACGCTGTGATGGGATGCCTGGAAAACATTGGGAATCTTTTCAGGGATCGGAATGGAGAAGATGAAAAGATAGCGATACCAGAGCTCAAGGGCTATGTCGAGAGATGCCAAGGTGGGAAGCTCAGTGTCGTACCATTCTGACGAAGGGGTTGCATTGGGCATCTCCTGAGTCAGCCAGAGATCGCGCCAGCTCTCCTTCACAATTTCACTGTCCCAGATCTGAGTCCAATGACGCGAGTCTTGGAAATAGGTATTAAGGTTCACCAAGGCTCTAGTTGCCTGCTGGATATCAGCCTTGGAAAGGTGGATAGCACGGGCTCCCTTCACCAAGGCCGTCAAGATAGGGATGAAGTTCATTTTGATGTCCATCTCGCTGGCGGAAGTGACGTTCTCGACCTCGGAGTCAAGTTTGTTCTTGAAGAGACCATGCGTGGGCGTGAGGAAGTCGAGACCCCAAAGAGGAACCACTTTCAGTGACAAAATGTTCTGCTCTGTCTGATGCTTGGGAACACCAAAGTCGTTTGCAGATTCGCAGATCATATGCCACTTGATTGTTCGCAGGGAATTGATCATATCACGGCGGCAAGCAGAAACGCCGCCTCCTTCGTTTGGCCAGGTACCATTGTCCGCAGCCATGACGTGCAGTGATTTCTCGGTATCAGAGCCAAAGTCCTTAGATCTTGTGTTGACAACAGCATCACCGCCTGGTCCGAAGTTGAACAGATCACTTATCTTGACAGCCAAGGGAGTCCAACTGGAGATGTTGTCGTCCAGGTCTGCACTGGCCGTGATTGTATCGGCGCGTAAGTCCAGATATTTCTTGGCTGAGGCAAGATCACCGCGATCTCTGCTGCGCCAGTAAGGAGCAAGCGTCTTGTCTCTTCTCAGTAGGCGTTCGTCCATCCACCGGACAATAATGCCGTCGAAGTCCACGCGGTCCTTCCAAGCCTTCCAGATCAACGAACGTGCACGAGAAGTGGACACGGGAAAGCGCTTCGTAGTCAAACCGAAGAACCGGGTAAGAATACTTGAACTCAGACTGTCACAATATAAAAGAGGATTGTCATGCACAAAGCTAGTGTATCGGGGTTTGGCCAGTACAGCGAGGTAGTCATGCTCGATCATGGGTGGGGTCTGAATTTTCTGTCCGTTGAGTGTGGTGAAGATCGTAGGATGAAACTTGTGATCGTAAAGCCAGCGAGACTCGTAGACGTCCGCACCTTGAACAAACGAGGCTTCCGTCACCTTGGAATGAGGTATCCAGCGATCAATCTTCTGCGGATGGCGCAGGGGAGGCGCACACCAAGAGACAGTACAGGTGATATGCGAGAGAGCGAACTCTGCCCGAAGCAACTCATCTCCAAATCGAGGATTCTTGCGATAATGATACTTGAACCGAATCAGATTGCCGTCCTTCATGTAGGATCCTGCTTCGATGAGGCCCTTCTTGTTGTATTGCACGCTCTGAAGATGATTTTCTCCGCGCACACAGCGGCGTCCCATTGGAACCTTGGCAGAAGACAGCTTGGACAAGGAGAATCCCTTCTTGGACGGGGCACGGTAGTCATAATGATACTCATTGATCACCTTTCCACCTTTAAATTCTTGTCTGACCATGAGTAACATATCCTTGGAATAGGCGCAGACGTAGCTGAGACTTTTCGTGCCTTCCGGCTCGGCCTTGTGCTGTCCCGCGTAGTAGTAAATCTTGAACCCTCCATCAGCTTCATCGTGCTTGAAAGCAGAGAATGTTCCGTCCAAGCTCTGAATAACAAAGCGGCTCTTTTTGATGCTGATGGTCATTCCTTTCGTCTCATCCCAGAGCTGTTTCACATTGCTGCGGCCATGAAACAGAAAGAATGAGAGGCCTAGATTCTGCACGATCCTCGAATACGACCAAATCGAGCTCAAGGCCAGGGTGGCTGGTACACGAATGATAGCATGACGTTGACTCATGACATGGTCGAATTCTCGCTGGAATTCAGGATCAGCGATGAGAGCAACAACGATAAACTTGATCATTGATGCCAATGAATAATAGAGTGAGTGCCAGGGTTTTGCAAAAAGATGAATGATTGCAGGGAGCCTCTTAGAGACATAGGGGATGTAGTCTGGAGTCTCTGGATCTTGGAATACTACAGCTTCGCCTGTGCCATAGTGTGCATAATCGAGAATGCTGACAGCGGTAGCAGCACCAAGGTTGCAGCGCGCCACATGCACATCAAGATCCTCCGTGTCGAATTGGCAAAGACGCCCTTCAAGCCATTTCCGATCCTCACTTGACAGCTTACAAGGCTGGCCAAGGCAGCGGTTCAAGAGAGAGTTCCTGATGTCCTTGGGAAGCTTTTCCCAATGAGCATCACATTCAAAGCCAAGGCAAAGGTGTTTGAGTAGTTCCTTCTTAGCCCAGCGAATAACGACCGCGGTGTTAGATTCCGCTCGCAGCTGGCGAGCCATAGTTTCAGTCACACCGGCGGTGACGAGAGACTCGGACAGAATAGCATACTCGTGAGGGATGTGCAGCATTGATTCGGCGACGGCGTGAAGCAATGTTTCTGCAATTACTTGGCAATTGGCACTGACATCAATGCGCTGATTGAGTCCACGTCCAACACCAATGGCAATGCTGAGGTGTGTCGTTGTGCTGCAGCTGAGCGCGTGGATGCCAGGGCCCAGTGACCCAGACGGCACAAGCTCCACGGTAATTTCTCCTTTTCCCCACGCCCCAAGGGCAAGACTGATCAATTCCTCTGCTCTTGGGAAAGCATCCTCGATTCTAAATTCCTTTCTGCGAGAAAGCAAGATTTCCTTGACTTCGACACCGGGATGATTTTGTGGCCCCAATTTCAAGCGCGCGTCCGAAGGTATTTGTGCGATTTTCTCGTGGAAAGTTTGCAGTTCTTGCTGGGACCACTCGGGGTCGGCCCATGGAGCCGTGTAGGCATGGAAAGTCTTTCCCAATTCAACAGGTGAGTCAACCTTCTTGGGCATTCCCATCTTCGCAGAGAAAAGGGAGAGGAAAGCGACTGTCCAAGTGGCCGAGCCTAATCCGATTACTTGAGAGTAGGGGAAATGCGGGAGACAGAGTTTGAGGGCGATTCCCAAAGGTAAGCCGACAGCGCATCCAAGAAGAAGGGTCCTGAAAGCATGAGGACCAGTGAATATTTTGGTATACTGATACCAAAGCAGCCCAGTGTAAGCCAAAATGTACGCGCAAAACGTAATCATGGCTTCGACAGAGGACTGGAAAGTCCACAGAAGAGCTGTAGCAAGCGCAAGACTCCATACGTGCCACATAAGAAATCTGAACAGAACTCTCCAGTAGACCTTCCTCTTGAATCGTACGTCCCGCTTCTGCGTCGCACGGATGTCCTTTGACATAGGGACAGCTACGGACGAGTGCTGGCCAACGAGATCGTGTAATTCTTGGGCTTTGGTGTCAATGAGAACAGCACCAATCAAGTAATAAGCCAGGCCGAATCCCACGGCCATTCTCTGCGACTCATTGTCAGCAGCGGACAGCAAACCATTGCCATGTCCGCCAGACAGAAGTTGCACCCACTTGTCCAGGAGGGCCACGACAAAGTACAGAACACCACAGCCAATCTCTCTGCTCGATTGCCGCCATTGAATGAAAGCGTTGTGCAACCGAATGCCCTTCTGAGAGTTCCTGAGCACATCCAGGCCGACTTTGGTTTGGATATTCCAAGACGAGCTGAACGGAATCGGCCTGGGTACATCAGCGTATCTGCAGTACCAGTCCAAGAGAAAATTGGTAGCATCCCAGTCTCTGGCCAATTCAAGAACCAGGGTATCCGTTGTGGGCTTCTTATAGAAATGGCGGCTCTTCTCCGCCATCACGTCCCTCAGAAGCGCTTCTCTAGACAGCTTTAACACGGCCGGGTCGCTGAGGTTTCCAAAGACTTTCTCGTCGTTGTTACCATAAGTAGCAACATACCACTTGCGGATCTCTGTGTCATCGGTTCTTCTCAAGCTCTGGTACCAAGTGACCCACTTCGAGGCGATAGACCGAAGGCCACAGAGTAGGACTATAATAAAGACATAGATGACCGCGAGGTAGATGGCTGAATCATGACCGGTGAAAGTTGTCACGATGGGCGAGATGAACAGAATTGGAACACACGCGAAGATGATTTTGCGGCCAGATAGGAAAGTGGAGCCGGGATAGCTGAAACTGGCGAGGGAGGCAAAGCTTGAGAAATAGATCGTCAATGCGATCAGATACAGGTAGAAGATAATTCCGGCCCGTGCGCTTTCTGTGGCAGAAATGGCGATGAACCCAATGAGACCACCAGCGACCGTGAAAGCAATTCCGGCAATCAATCGGATGAGGACAAACATGTTGGCGGCGGCAAATGCCATTGAGATCAGATAATAGGGACCTCCACAAGCGATCCACGTGCCGATAGCACCGGACAACAAGAGCGAAATCATTAGAGCGATGGTAGCACTCTGCTGCTCATCATAAGTCATGTAGGCAGAAAGATACAGCCCGCGCCCGATAATGGTGAGCAAGAGGATATCGATCAGCGCAGGAAAAGCGAAGACACTGAGAAATGTGAATCGCTGATAGCCACGCATAGGCTTGACCTTATCGGCTGGATTCACATCAATCTGTGCGCCAGCGTACGATGTAGCCATATCAGGAGCACCATTGATCCAATTTGGCAGCTTTTCATTCGTATAGCTCTTGCGGAATCGGTTTGATAGCAGCTTTCCAAAAGCACTGGGAACCATGTCGAAGTAGGCCTCACAACGCGATCCGAGAGCGAAAGACTCAGCGAAAGCAGCGGCTTGGTCGGATTGATTGTTGAAGAGTGGGTTCCGGTCGGTCACTTCGGTGTAAATCTCATCCAAGGCGCCCTTTCTTGCCGCACAGAACAATGCGAGGGCCAGCATGTCCGTGTAAGCATCAATAGAAGGGCGTTGGACAAGCTGGCACAAAGCTTCAGAGATCTGAGCAAGTTCAAGCTCTCTTCGCTCGCGTAGTATATTGTTGAAGACAGATTCGGCCTCTTTGAATAAGGCGAGGCAGAGTGTCGGGGAAGGAAATTGGCAATCTTGCTCCTTGTACCAAGTGAGACGGGTATCTACCACCATTTCTGGGGTAGCGGATCCCTCGAGATAGGCAGTAGTGTTTAGCTCCTTGAGCTGGGCCAGAGAAGGCATATCTATAAGTTGTCGGCGGATATAAGCACAAATGTCTTCGGACATAGGCCTTGGGGCGTCAGTCAAAGACAGATGTTGCAACAAGAGAAGTCGCTCTTCGGGGCTCAAGGCATCGATATCCTGCACAATACGGCGGGGTAGACCCACGTCTTCGACAAGGTCCTTTGACCATTGCGCCAAAGCGGTTTCTGCCTCGAAGCAGATGTGGCGTGGGAATCCCTTTGCCGACAAGAATGTGTGCAAGACGGTACCCGTAAGACCGTGAGCATTCTTTGATGCAAATATATCGACTCCATCTGCATCCATTTGGTAGACAGCCCAGAAGCGAACATCGGTACTTTTACGTAGACCAGAATCCAATCCAAGATATACTCGTAGTTGGTCGGTGGAGGCCAAGGTTGCAAGCTGCTTAATGGCTGCTGCGAGCTGTTCAGAGGGACTCCAGTCGCACGAGGCCAAATTGTCATGGAACTGCCTAAGGAGAAGCCCCAGACTTTGCAGCTTAGAAGCAGGAACAGGATGGAGCAAGCTATGCGACTTGAGCCGTTGCTGGGATTGCAGGATTTCAGCGAATGCCAAAGGGGTTGCTTCAGAGCCTAGAGGGAAACAGCCTAGCTCCTTGAACTCGACGCCAGCCATGGAAATCGATAACGGGCTACCCTGCGATTTGACCTGAGCGACCCACTCTGGAGGCTCACGCAGAGAGCCGGTCGACTTGGCGCTGAGCTGTGACTGATATTCTGACGACGCAAGTAGTGTCTTCAAAGTCGGGAAGAACGGAATCAAAGAAGTCCAGGATTTATTGTCGACAGGCTGGCATTCAATGTGAAGATTATTACGCCAGCGGTCATGGGCCTTCATAATCTCGGCGTCTTTCAGCCACCCAAAAGAAGAAAGAGGCTCTAGAATTTTGACATTGAGAGCGGCGATCTCAAGGGCGGATGCGCGGCCTATCCATGGGATTGCGCTATAGAAATTGCACCACTGCATTGATCTCTGAACTGCCGCGTTGGAAAGCGAGGCGGTGTCGTCAATGGTCTCCCATGCTATCACCAGAAAGTCACGCATACACGCCTCAGAAACGAATGCCTTGATCGTTGGATGTAATTTCTCGAGCTGGAAGTAATCCCGCTTCTGGCCGTCTGGGAGGATACTCGCATTCTTGACGACAAGCCCCGAAATTGCAGTCGTCTGTAATACATCCCGGTCTTGGAGGAACTTCGGTGGAGCTGTTTCGAGATAAACGGCCAAGCCAAGGTTGTTGATCGTTTCGCACAGTCTTACAAGCACCGTTGACGTAAACTTGTCTTCCCAGTTAGCAAGCAGAACACCACTCAATACCGATTCGCGAAAGCTCCCAGCCAAAACATTGCCAATCTTCTCGATTGCGGTCGAAGTAGTCTCTTGATTGAGGAGCACTGTGAGGTCGAGTCTACCAACAAACTGCTTGCCTTGCACTTGTGCAAGACCAGATACCACACCGGGCTTCAAGGGATCCACGATGATGAGATCCCAACGTTCCAGCAATTGACGGTGGGTCTCAGTCAGAGGACTTGTGAAAGTCCCCAGGTAGACGCCTACAGAGGATGGCTTTTGTTTGCTGTGATGCGCAGTAGTAAGACCAAGCTGTTGAGTCGCAAGCTTGTCCAGCTGTTGGACTATATGGGCCGGCACCACCTCCTTACGGGGTCGCGACTAGAAACAGTATTAGACCGGAGCTTTTCTTATGTAATGTCAGCTTGCAGGTGGACTTTACCTTATACCATTTGGTGAATCTCTTGAAGCCGGAGTATGTGAGATAGAGACACCCACATACTACACTTGCCAGCAGGATGCCGATCAGGACCTATGACAGGTCAGTATGGGAAGGGCACAGTGTACAGGATTTACGTACAAACTGCCACCAGTGGCTTTTCATCCCAGCCCACCCGACGGGGGAGACGTCGAGGATTTCGGCCATCTCGATTAAAGATTAAGGCGTCCACAATAACGGCGCGAGAACGAGGGACATGTATGATGAATGGAGCAGAGCAGCGAGCGGATGCGATTACTATTAAGAATATAGGATCGTATAGTCGGAGGAGGACAACGTCATGCCCTAAGTCATGCTTGTAGGTCTCTTTGTTTGTGGTGTGGGATGTACCCAGTCTCAACCAGGGAAGAAGAGAAGGATTAAGAGAACGGTAGCTTTGGAAATATAAACGAATGGCAAGAACTGATGGGAGGAAACGAGCTCTGAAAGGGTCGAACGAATGGTGGCCAAAAAGGCTAAAAAAGCAAAATGCGAGGAGAAAATGCGAGCAGGAAAAAAAAAGTCAGATTAAAGGCAGCGCCAGGTATAGAGGCGGAAGAAGAGGCCTGAGAAGCGTGATCGAGCAGTCGACAGCCAGCCTCTCCTGTATGTCTGACTCGATGACTGAGCAGGAGGCAGGATGTTAGGTCAGCCGCTGCAGGATGTCAGTTCCAGATATTTTTATTCCATCCAAATTAGTCTGGTTAGAGGGTGCGGGCAGTATCTGATCGGGGGCCACCTAGTCTGATGCAATCACGACCGGTGGCGCCCAACGCAGCTTCGGCCTCAAGGATGACCGAAATAGCCAAGCGTGTCAAAGTCCTTTGGATTTAGTTTGGCGCTAAGTCTTTTGGTCTGTTTGAGAGTGAAAAGCGGCAGCTCCATATTAAGTAAGTAATGAGATGGTGCTGGGGCGATTGCCATGCCATGCCATGCCATGCCATGGGGATGGCAATGGGGATCAACCCGGTAGCGTGGCACACCCATTCTCTCATCATTTGTGTAAAGCGGAACAAACCGAACGGAGGCGAGAGGCAGATGGTACGGTACCATTGATGGCAGTTATTGATTCTTTTTCCTTTTTTTCTGTCTTTGAACAAAAGTGGGGAGATGGAGTGGGTGTGGAAGTGGGTGTGGGCAGCACAAGCACACACACACACACACACACACACAGAGGTCGTTGTTGATGCATGGCCATGGCGATTGTTGCACCACCTGGAGGGGGTCAAGACAGTGAGTGCGGTGGAGGATGTCGAGTATGCGATTGGTCCTTTGAAGAATTTTCAGTCTGCCAGCCTGCCTGTTTTTTTTTTTTTTTTCCTTGCATTCGAAGTTTGTGGGTATTGCAGAGACAACCAGCCGGTTTGGTTTGTCTACTGAACGGTAGGTTGGAGGGGGAAACCAGACTGGATGAACCGAAAATCAAAAATCAAACAGAAAAAGAGAAAAAAAAAAAATAATGTGGAGAAGATTGAGCACGGGAGTTGATGCGGCTACTAAATTAAGCTTAGTGTTATATTATTACCTTCAGTACGCAACAGCTGTGTATTCATCGTTCAGCCACTAATACGGTACCGTCATAGCAATCCTTTTTACAAAATACATCTCCCGTCACACAGTCTCGTAATACCAGGCGAAAGGTCTCGTATCCGCTGGTTCCTCTTCCCTTGATTGACTTCCCCCCTCTTCCTGTTTCTCTTCTTCCCGGTTAGTCGATCTTCTACTACTACTGAACATGTCCTTTATCATCTACCCCACACCATCAACCCAAATCCTCATGGTCTTAGTTCCTGATGGGCCCTCTTCTTAGCTTCCAGGCTGTGACTTGTTCTCTATTTCGGACGCTAGAATGGCACTGCAATGGCCACCTGATGCTAAAATGCTAAACTGATGCTAACTGTACTGATGCTTTAGCGCTCCTTAGTAGTAGTCTGTGAGCTGAACTGGGAAATCCATCTCCGTGCGCCGAGTCTCTTGTTCGACGGCCAGACTCCCTCGCCGCCATGACTCTCACACCATGTGGGCTCGTCTCTCGTCTATTTTTTCCTCATCTCTGTTTGTCAGATGTTCTAAGAGTTGGATTATGGATGGAACTTGCTAGCGAATGGTTTTGGCAAGGAAGAGAGCCCCCCCATTCCCCTCAACACATCTCGGAAAAAGTCTCGGGGCAATTCCCACTACGCATGCCATGGCCAACTGGGTCACTCAGATACGATGAATACACTAGTCAAAATCGACTCATCGCCTCCGACTCCTCCGTCCAGGGACCTGAATCTCTGAAAACAGCGGGGCTGCAAGTACCCAGCGGAGACCAAGTGCGCCATATCTGAGTGAATCGAGAAACCCACGGCTTCGGACTTAGCGGGTCTGGCCCTGAAAAAAATGCGTGAAACGATAGGCTATCAAGCTTTTTTACGAGCTCTGGGGAGCAGGCACCCCCCGGCAGTTAATATAAACACACAGGATGTGATTGTGCCCACAGAACACACAAGCCGCTGATCTTTAGTCTACAGCTGACGATTTCGCCAGGGGTCCTGAAGCCCAGGTCCACCCAGTCACTCGCTATCATTCGCCTTCGTCGGGCTGACATTCCTTTTCGTCTTGCGCAGGATCGGTTGATCAGACTACATTGCAATCATGATTCCGTCCTGGCTGCTCAATGCGGGCTGTTTCTTCGGGTTTATAACCTGCCATACGCCCCCAGGTGTTTGGCCTGATCAGGGTGCGACGGTCATTTCATCCACTGCAGCTCCTTTAACAACTTCAATCATTGGAGTTTCAGGAACAATTGTTCCTGGCACTACTTCAATTGTTCATTCGTTTACTACCACCGATTCTCTCGCTTTGTCTACTCCCACTGCTGCACCTACTACTTTACTCACTTCGTTCAGCTCTACTGCTACAATCGTTGCATCGCTTTCTTCTTCCTCTCTTTCCTCCTCCTCCTCCTCCTCTTCTTCGTCTTCCTCTGTTGTATCAGTCGAAGCATCCACCACCATGTCTCTCAGCTCGAGCATTGTGGCTGCCCCGTCTGCCTCCGCCGCCGTCTCTGCTTCTGTCGCGGCGGTGAGTGCGGGGTCTGTTGCGGCCAACATCCTGGTTATTGCCCGAGACACTGCCTCCGCCAATGTTGCGTCCTCTGGACTTAACGCTTATGGCATTCCCTTCACCACTCTTGTCGTGCCGCAGGCTGGAGCTAGCCTGCCTGCGCTCAACACCACCACCGGAGGAAACTTCGGAGGTATTGTGGTTGCTAGCGAGGTCAGCTACGACTACGGCACCGCGGGCTTCCAGAGTGCGTTGACTACGGACCAGTGGAACCAACTGTATGCCTATCAGCTGGCCTATGGTGTGCGCATGGTACAGTACGACGTCTATCCGGGCCCCAACTATGGTGCCAGTGCCGTCGGAGGCGGATGCTGTGACACCGGTGTGGAACAATTGGTGTCATTCTCCGATATCAGCGACTTCCCCACCTCAGGCCTGAAGACGGGTGCTGGTGTCAGCACCAGTGGTCTCTGGCACTATCCGGCCACCATCAGCGACACCAATACCACCAAACAAATTGCCTCGTTTGCCTCCAACTCGGTCGTAACCAGTGACACGACTGCTGCAGTGATCAACAACTTCTCTGGCCGTGAGCAAATGGCATTCTTCATTTCCTTCGATACCACCTGGAGTGCTACCTCCAACTACTTGCAGCACGCTTGGATTACCTGGATTACACGCGGTCTCTATGCTGGATACCGCCGTGTTAACCTGAATACTCAGATTGATGACATGTTCCTCGAGACGGACATCTACTATCCGAATGGCACGACCTTCCGTATCACCCCCGATGACCTGACGGGCATCACCAACTGGGTGCCCACGATCAATGCCAAGATGAACGCTGGAAGCAGCTACTACGTCGAGGTTGGTCACAACGGTAACGGCAACATCGAGGCCTCCGCCAACACCGGCGATGCCGGTTGGGATGCCTGCAACGGCGGTGCTATTGAGTATGATTCTCCCCCCGACACTCCTTTGGAGTTCCAGAAGCCTCTTGGAACTGGTACCAACCTCTGGCCCTCTACCCCGACCGCGTACGACTGGAAGACCACCTGTACCAATCTCGATGCCCTTCTGAACTGGTGGACCACTTCATCCAACTTGAACAGCTGGGGTCACATCTCCCACACTTTCACCCACGAGGAGCAAAACAACTCGACCTACTCGGATGTGTTCAAGGAGATCTCTTTCAACCAGGCCTGGCTGAAGCAGGTTGGTATCGATGCCGCTGCGCACTTCACATCCAACGGTATCATCCCCCCGGCCATTACTGGACTGCACAACGGCGATGCTCTTCAGGCCTGGTGGGATAACGGCATCACCAACTGTGTCGGTGACAACACGCGTCCCGTGCTCCTGAACGCGGATAATGCGATGTGGCCCTTGTTTACCACCGTTGCTGCCAACGGCTTCGCCGGCATGCAGGTCAACCCTCGCTGGGCCACCCGTATCTATTACAACTGCGACACTCCGGCTTGCACTGTGCAGGAGTGGATCGATACCTCTGCTGGCAGCGGCGACTTCAGTACTCTGCTGGCTACGGAGGAGTCCGACACCATGCGCCACCTATTTGGTCTCTACCACGACCCTTACATGTTCCACCAGGCCAACCTCCGCAACGCAGACGTCGACCCCATCACCATCAACGGCGTGTCGGCGAAGTACTCCATTTTCCAGGCTTGGGTTGAGACCGTGGTGCAGGAATTCGTGCGCCTGGTTGACTGGCCTATCGTTACTCTGAAGCACCAGGACGTGAGTTATCCCCTTAGCCTAAATAGCATCTCTTGCAATCGGTAACTAATCAGTCTATAGATGTCCGCTGGCTTCCTCGCTCGTTTCAACCGCGACAAGTGCGGTTACGCTCTCAGCTACGCCATCGCGAACAAGCAGATCACTGCGGTGACTGTCTCCGCCACCGGCAACACCTGCAGCGAGCCTGTTCCCGTCACCTTCCCTGTGGCGCCCACCAGCACCCAGGGATTCACCACCGAGCAGGTGGGCAGCGACCCCCTGACCGTGTGGGTGAACCTGTCGGGCTCGCCGGTGACCTTCACTCTCTCCACTCCTATCGCGTTGTAAAAAGCGCGGGGGGAGAAAACACACTCGCTTGATTGACGGGATTCTGATCCTCTGGACATAATCTGTAATGCTATAATGGCCACATCATGGATATACTAGTAGAACTAGCTACGATACGATATTGAGTATCCCTAGGATGAGATACGGTACGAATACAATCGCTAGTGTTTTTACGCAGCTTGGAGTGGTACTGTAAGATGTAACTAGCGGCTGGACATATCCTGTACAGACAGTACATACCATCACCACCACCGCGCACAGGACCAGCAAACACTGTCACATTCATTCTCCTAAAGAAAACAACTCATAAACCCTCTTACGTCTTTACGACGCTAAGTTTAGGTTAAGAACTTTTTCTTTCGATCATCCAAAACCTACCCAACGAGAACCCACCAACACAGAGAAAGACAGAGAGAGAGACATCCCGCACGCAACCCAAATCCAAATCGCGGAGGTCCAACCACACCGGGGGAGGCGTCCCCCAGAACCCTGCATGAGAAAAGCGGGAAGGGCATGAGCATGAGTATAGGGTAAGCAGCGGGCAACCACCACTCAAGCACAAAGGAGACAAAACTCTTCTAGTATTTTTTTGGTGTACTGTACCTATCCAATTACTCCAGCATCGCAAAGATACCTCCACAGTTCCACCAGTCCACGAGAAAGAAAAAGTATCATACCAGATCAGAAAGCACAAAATCCTTTTTTTTTCCTTGTCTTGCCCCTGCCCCCACGCTCCCACGCTTCCGTCTCCTCCAAAGTACGATCCTGTTTTTGGTTTTCCCCCTGCTTTCTCGGGGAAGTCGGGGATTGAATTTAGGGGGAACTAAGATTCCTACCCCTCATCCAGGATCCAGGATCCAGGGTTCCTTTTTTTTTTTTTTTTGGCCCCTGTCAAATTGGAGCGATAGGACAGCGCATCATCTTCTCTTCGCTGCTGCATCCTGCCGGTCGATCTTGGCGTATGCACACTAGTACAATCCTTTTTCGATTCTTGGGGGATTAGCCTGAATGGATCCTGTTTGTTGGGGTGGTTTCAGCTGGCTTTTCTTTTTTTTTTTTTTTCCCTTGGATGATATTTAGGATTTAGATTAGACGTAGATATACGAATGAGGGGGTGCGTGTTTCTGACAACCTAGATGGGATGGCACTTTGTGGGGAATGGGAATGGGCGGGCGGAGAAAAGAAAGAGGGGCAAAAGGGACGGAAGGGATGAGTGGGGAAGGGAAGAAGGGGAGAGAGACGGGAGGGAAGGAAGGTGACTTTGGAATGTGGACGGTGGTTGTCGGCTACGGTGACCTATTTTTACCACCTAAGGTATGTATGTCTCGCTAAAGGTTCTATGATGGGGCTGTTTGAGCTTGCAATTGATCATCTGTTGAGATGGATGCTTCAAGTGTTCACACTTGTGGTGGTAGTGGTAGTTGACAGCGAGGTCGGATCCGAAAGACAGACGAGGCGATACACACACACATAATCTCTTGGGGAGGTTGGCTGGACCCTGATAGAAGTGGTGTTATAGCGTCGCCAGAACCAGCTAGCTTGGTTAGCTAGTCGACTAGCTCTTAGTTGACTAGCTACTAAGGCCAACTAAGTAAGCAGGGGCAAACTACCTAACTACAGTTAGGTTACTCGTACAGCGGAATATCTAATTAACCTGCTACTATGTGCTGTATAATGCACTAAACTATTACTATAAGATGTTGACCTCACCTTTCCCCACACAAACTCTCGCTCCGTCACCCTGACTTGCAGGAACAGAGCGGGAGGCAAAAGCTACCCAGCTACCTCACCTGTCGACTAGTTCCGAGTCAGTTAGCCGATGTTGGTGAAGGTTGAGTTTCGCTTCCCCCGCGTATGGTCCTGTCAAATTTTAATTTGTCTTTAGGTGCCGATTAGACTAGCGTTTCTCGTATTTGGATGCATCATACATCGGCCCCGTTGCACCTCATCTTGGTTTGTCTTGTATGGGATGATGCTCATGATGATGATGATGATGATGATGATGATGATGATGATGATGATGATGATGCAAGTTAGATTAAAACTTACTAACTCTTTCACCGGCTTACCTCACGACTTTAGTTAGATACTCGCCGAAGAAGGCAAGGCAAGTCGAGTTCGGGATCTGTACACGAGCCTAAGGCTTGGGTTGGTAGATGGCCAGTTTTCTCATTACCCCTACATTTGTAGACTTTCTTTATGCCCAGTCTCCAAGGCTGATCATCGGCGCCGAGGTCGAGGGAGGAAGAGGTTAACGGACATGCCGGTGATTATGTTCGAATAGCGACGAACTTCTTGTTTAGGGAGGAGACTATATTTCCTCTATTCGTATTCATTAAAGATTTGTGAGTTGGCATTGCAATCATTCCCGGTTCGACAATAGCATGATGGCGAGATTCTCATATCATCCGGAATGATGATGAGAGAGAGAGGGCTATGAGGCTACAAGACTCGAATTACGGAAATCGCCTCTTTGTCTCGGGCTGAGCTTTAGTTTGTAGGCTGTTGTTTTGGGGGGGAAAAAAAGTCATGATGCCATTCAAGCTCGTGAGTCACAAGCACAAACCACAATGGACGCACTCCTTCTTCTCCCGTCAATAATAGTTATGCCAGGCTAAAAAGATAATCACAACGTACATCTCCTGACTGCAGGACATCGCTGGACAGAAGATGCTCGAACTATCGCCTCCTCAATTTCTGAAGCGCCGGCCCCCTTCACCTTTTGCTCAGCCCCATCCTCGTTTAATTCTTTTTTATTTTTCCCTCTTCCTTGTCTTCTGTGCTACACGCCTCGAAAACTCAACCTGACAACCGTCCTACCCCAAGCACCTTTTTTGCCTTTGGCCCCGTGAAATTCTAATCCCGACGCCTGCATGTCAAGCTTAGGTTGACACCTGCCAGGGGGAAGGGGGGGGGGGGGGGGGTCAGTCAGGGGCGGCCGCGGGGGGGGGTCTGGGCGGTTCCCCGGCGTCTACCGTGCTAATCAAAGGAAGATTTCCG